>BSBN01000964.1:710000-968929 GCA_027924645.1 Cunninghamia lanceolata | reverse complement strand
TTTTATTTGTCGATAAGGGAGATGGAGAGGGAGGAAGAGTGAGAGAGGGGAAAGATGGAGGGGAGAGATAGGGGAGAGGTAGGAGATAGAGAGAGAGAGAGAGAGAGTTTTCTTGTTTCCATTTCCTTCGTCAATAAGGGAGAGGGAGAGATAGAGGGAGAGATAGGGAGATAGAGGAATGATAATGGAGAGAGAGAGAGAGAGGTAAGAGATAGGGAGATATGGAGAGATAGATAGGTAGAGAGAGAGGAGATAGATAGGGAGAGATAGAGCAGATAGAGGGGAGAAATATGGAGCTAGAAAGTGATTGAGATGTCCAGAGAGATTGAGAGGTAGAGGGATGATAGAGATAGGGAGATAAGGGAGAGATATGGAGATAGAGGTTTAGCATTCTATGGTTTAGGGTTTAGGGGTTAGGAGTTATTATTTAGGGCATTATTTAGGGTTTAGGAGATAGAGAGAGAGACTACTTTTGACATGCAACCCTAAACCTCTAAACCCAAGCAACCCTAAACCTCTATATCTCTATCTCTATCATCCCTCTAACTTTCAACTTCTCTTACTATGTATTTGGTCATATCCCTCACTCTCTATCTCCCTATCTCTCCCCTCAGTGTCCTCTATATCTCCCAATTGGTCCTTTCTCTCCAAACCCCAAACCCTATACCTCTAAACCTTAACCATAAAACCATAAACCCTAGACCCTAAATAATGTCCCTAAACCTTAACCCCTAACCATTAAACCATAAACTTGAGAAACCCTAAACAGCTAAACCCTAAACCTAAGCAACCCTAAATCTCTATCTCCTTATCTCTCCCCTATCTCCCTATCTCTATCATCCCTCTACCTCTCAATCTCTCTCCCTATGTCTGGCCATGTCCCTCACTCTCTATCTCCCTATCTCTCCCCTCGGTCTCCTCTATATATCTGTATTGGTCCTCTCTCTCTCTAAACCCTAAACCCTAAACCTCTAAACCTTAACACCTAACCTCTGAACCATAAACCCTAAACCTAAGAAACCCTAGGAGAGAGAGAGATAGAGAGAGAGGAGATGAGGTAAAGAGGGGAAGGAGAGAGATAAGGATAGAGAGATTTTTTTTGACATGCAACCCTAAATAATTGGACCTTAAACCCCAACCCCTAACCCATAAACCATAAACCCTAAATTTGATCAACCCTAAATGCATAAACCCTAAATAATTCCCCTAAACCCTAACCTAGAACCCTAAACCCTAAACCCCTCTCTCTCTCCCTTAAACCCTCTCTCTCTCTCTCTCTCTCTCTCTCTCTCTCTCTCTCTCTCTCTCTCTCTCTCTCTCTCTCTCTCTCTCTCTCTCTCTCATCTCTCTCTCTCTCTCTCTCTCTCTCTCTCTCTCTCTCTCTCTCTCTCCTCTCTCTCTCTCTCTCTCTCTCTCTCTCTCTCTCTCTCTCTCTCTCTCTCTCTCTCTCTCTCTCTCTCTCTCTCTCTCTCTCTCTCTCTCTCTCTCTCTCTCTCTCTCTCTCTCTCTCTCTCTCTCTCTCTCTCTCTCTCTCTCTCTCTCTCTCTCTCTCTCTCTCTCTCTCTCTCTCTCTCTCTCACACACACACACACACACACACACAAAAGGCTAGAGAATACCACATATTTGTAGATTATGGGCCAAGCCATGAACATACTTAATATGTCATTGGGTAATAGACATTCCCATCTAATTTTGGTGCACAACAATATCCAACACTTTGCGCAAAAGGGTAGCCTAGCAACAAATGCTTAGCATTTTCCTCATTGGCTTTGTAAAGGACACACCTAGAAGGACCCTGATAGCTAATTTTTGCAAACTTATCTGTTATTAAAATTTGTTTTTGCAATATTGCCCATGTGAATGTTCTATCTTTTGGAAGGCAAAGCTTTTGCCAACAAAGGTGTAAAGGTAGGTTGGTGACTTCTGGACTCTATTCAAAGGCTTGGCAACCATCTTTGACATTGTATTCCCTATATTTTACACCAATCCACACTATCCTTTCCCCACTAGCTCTGATAGTAATCAGTTTGTTCTTAGCATTGCCTCCAAACTCTTCATGATTTAGTGGTAGGCAGCCCATCCTACTTAAGTCTTTCTATCGCCAAACCTCAACACCGTCTATGACATAGAATTCCATGTAATCTTTAACTAAGTTCCCCAAATACTACAAAAGCATCTTTTTCAAGAGAACCACTTCCAAAACCAACTCTATGCTTGGGAATCCCCCCAGGAGTCTTTCCAAAAGAGGGTAGATTGTACATCATAAACATCCCAAGTCAAATAATCTATGGTAAGTAATTGATAGTTCATCATGAAATTCCAAATCCTGGACTCTTTTTTTAATGAACAAGTAGTGAAGATTCTCAAGTTATAATTCTATACCAAGTATTTGTTCTATAGCATCTTGACCCATTTTAAGTGTGGATTTGTATATAGTTTCTAAATCAACTTCACACCGAAAGACTTGTCTTATTTCTAAAGATCTCTCATGCCATCACCCTTAACTTCTCTATCTTTACAAACCTTATCCCAAGCTATGAGAGATATCTTTTTCTTTTACAAGGTCCTCTGTTAGAAGAATTTCGTCATATTTTTATTTAATTTTTGGTTGGAAGCCTTAGTAAGAGAAAGGCATGACATCAAAAAAATTGGGATTGCAGAGATAACTACTATGAGCATAGTTATCTGACGAGCCCAGAATAGCCAGCTCCCTTTCCATGAGGTCAATTGAGAATTGATCTTTTCTCCAAGAGGATCGCATAGTTTACCCAATCTCAATCATGTCGTGAGGGGAAGTCCTAGATATTTGCATGGTAATAGTTCTCTATTGAAGTTCAGAGATTGTAGAATATCTTGTTCTTTCATTAAGTTAGTAAAAAAGAATAGTATTTCTACTTTGACTTTACTAACCTCTTGACCTAGTGTTGAAATGTAGATATCCAAAATTTATTTTATTTGTAAGGCTTCCTTTCTTTTTACCATGACAAAAAGCACAGTATTATCCACAAATCTTTGGTGTGTGATCATTGGAACATTTCTAGTAGCCTAAATACATTCAAGCCTATTGTTTGCAGTAGCCTACATGATCTTTCTTCCAAGTGCCTCCGTCATTATGATAAAGAGGAAGGGAGAGAGAGAGAGAGAGAGAGAGAGAGTCTCTCTTCCTATGATCTCTCGACACCTCAAAAATACCTTCAAGAGAGCCATTTAATAAAACTAAAATATAGGGTAGGACATGCAATTTAAATCTAATTTACCAAACTAGTTTTGAATCCAAAAGCCTCCATCACTTTAAATAGAAAATACTATTCTACTTGGTCATATACTTTTTTAATGTCCAATTTCATTAGCATGCATTGTTTCTTGGTGTTTTGGATTGAGTGAATAACTTCTTGAGCTATTATCATCCCATCTAGTATTGACATTCTAGGCATGAAATCGGTTTGTTCATATGAAATAATATCCAAGAGAATATTTTTCATTCTATTTGCAATTTCTTTTGTCATGATCTTGTATGGGTTCTACCGTGATAATGGGTTACACTTTCTAGGGCATCCTAATTTTTGCTGAAATCACATATTTTTAGAAAATATAATGATTTAAGCCTTCAAAGGTTCCATTTAAAGGATTTTAGTTGAAGCAGGTTTGATCAAACCCCCTTAGATTTAAACCTGCTAGTTTTAAACCATACCTATAATGGATTCTCCTCTACACCTAACAAAATGCTGATAAAAAACCAATTTTGATTTACCTTTTGGGGGATCAAATGAATTCATTTAAAATTTATGTTTTGTAAGTATGTAGTCCTTATTATAAGCTTCCCAAAAAGTATAATTTTAAATATATTTAATTTGATTATTATATTTATTTTTATTTCTTGTGAATGTAGGTTTTTCACTAAACATCAAATTCTCTATTCTACAAATATGAAAAATTAGTAAATTAGTGAAAAAAATTCTAAAAATTATCTATGCCTAGGTATTGATGTCCTTGTTTCAACAAAAAAAATTGAATTTCAATACATGCAAAAAAACTTATGTTTTATAGAATACGCCTATGTCTAAATTATAATTGGTTTGACTTCAAAACTTAATTAAAAAAATATTCAACAAAACATTATGAAACCAAATGTATGCCCTGTATATTGGTGTTACCAATCTAAATTCAAAAGAATTAGAATTTTATCCTTTGTATAAAAAAAAGTTATGTGCTACAGAATACACATCACTTTAAAAAATATTGTTTACTATTAAAAACTAGTTATCAAAGGAGACACAAAAAATATATATATTTAGAATCTACAAAAAAATCTCACAAATCAGTAGTTCATATCATCTTCAAATTCCTAAGGGTTTAGAGACTATAAGGTAGAAAAAGTGAAGATTTAGTTCAAAATATTATTTCACTGTCAAGTTTGGCCAAAAATGTAACCCATTATTGTGCAATGACCCGTGTATGGTATTGTAAAGGGAGGTATGACAGAATTCATCAAGAGATGAAGGTTTCTCCTTTTTTGAGATGAGTGTGATGAATGTTTTATTGGTTTATTCCAAGAGTTTCCCTAATTTTCTTTTCTTTTTTTTAAAGAAAAAGGTGGTGAAACACCCACAGCATTTCATAAAATGTTCTTACAGAAAGGAAGTCATATCTACGTATGGAAAAAAATAGATTTAGGGTCCATAAACTAGCCAATCTGTCAACTGCTCTGGATGGCTTCAATATGCAATTTTCTAGCTATCAATAGATATGGGCCCCAGATATGTTTAGCTTCCTAAAGGTTCAGGGGATTCACTCAGCTACCAATGTTGTCTAACAACTTGCTTATAGTGGTAGTACCCTTACTCCATAGCTTAGGTAAAATGGATATCCTCTTTGTGACAAATGATAGCTCTTGGTTTACCTCACGAATGGGAACTAGTCGATCAAGTAGGGGCCGTTTCCCTTTTCGCTGGCAGGTCCTCTCAATGGGCCATCTACTTCAGGGTTCCTGTGGTACTCCTCACAATGAGTTTTAGGGCTATGCCTAGGCACTTCCCATAATTAAGTGAATAGGGATTATTTCTTGATCCCAACCTGCAATTTAAACGAACAATATAGATGTAGAAAAAAGAACTACTACAATAATCATAGTGCCTAGAGGCTACTACGGAAAAATAATTCGGTAGAAATTCCACCCAGCAAGCCAAAGAAAGTGCTCAAATACCAGATGAGAGGAACCTCCTACAACAATATAATGAAAAATGCATGAAATAATAGAAATAGATATGAATAGTAGAAACAGAGGAGGAATTTACTGATCGTAGGCCACTTCGAGGGGGCAACCTCCTTTTAGCAAGCACAATACAATAAATTCATGGATTCCTTCATTGGCCTCAACACGTACTTATATACTAAGTCTAATCTAAACAACTATGACTTCCCATGAATGTACAATAATATAATATACTCATGGGATGACTTCCAAAGCATATGCGTCTAAATGTAATATACTAACAAAGTAAAGAGAAGGGTTAAACACCAGTTCCTAACACCCTTGAAAGTAACTCTAATCCTCACACTACCACCACCTAAAACAACAACAAAAGTAAAATCTTTCTTAGGTTACATTGGGTATCACTAGAAATTTATAAAGGGTTGTGCACCAATAGCAGCACTATTGGAGGAATTACTTAAAAAGAAAAGTGGAAAAAATATTGAACGGAATGAGTAGTGTCAATCCTCTTTTGACATATTAAAACAAAAAAATGTTGAAGCTCCTATCTTGGTACTCCTTGATTGGAACATTGCTTTCCATGTCCATTTAGATGCCTCAGACATAGTAGTAGGTGTGGTATTAACTCAACCTAGAGGGACTAAAGATCATCCTATAGCATTTTCTAGTAGGAAACTATCAAAAGATGAGAAAAATTACACTACAACAGAAAGGGAAACACTAGCATTGATGGTCTATGCACTACAAAAATTTATACACTACCTACTATCCACACCCTTCACCTTCTTTATTCACCATGAACCAAAAAATTACCTATTAAACAAACCTATCATACAAGGAATAAATTTATGTAGATGTTTGTTACTATTCAAAGAATTTGAATTTAGCATTAAAGTCAAACCAGGAAAACAAAACCAAGGTCCCAATATCTATCAAGAATTAAAATAGGGGATGACCCAGAAAGCCATAAAGAAGAACTCCCTCATACAAACATATTTAAGGTCAATGTGGTGCCAGAATAACTAAAAGATATTGCATATCTACTAGCCACAAGAAAATTTTTGGTTGAGATCTCTATAAGATAAACAAATCCTTATGTGGAAGTCTTTTCCCTATACACTTGTCAAAGGAGAAATGCATATCAAAGGGAAAGATGGTATCATTAGACGAGTTTTTTCTGAACATGAAAGAGAGGACATTATAAAGGAAGAAAATGAAGCTATAGCAAGAGGACATAACTCTAGAGACTTAATAGAAAGAAAGATGAAACTAGTAGGCTTGTGGTGGCATACCATATTCCAAGATACAAAATGATATGTAAATTATTGTGGCATTTGTCATATAATGGGTAAACCCACCGCTAGAGATGAAATTCAATTAAGACAAGTATCAACACAACTTTTGAAAAATGGGCAATTGACTTTCTTCGACCCATAGATCCTTCGTCCAAACAATCAAAATAAAGATACATTATCACTAAAGTGGAATACCTTACAAAATGGTGTAGAATGTCAACCTACAAAAGACTGTACCATAAAAATAAATCCAAAGTTCCTCTATGAGAATATAATCACTAGATTTGGATGTCCACTCAATATTACAAGTGACCAAGGAAAACATTTTGTAAATAACATGGTTTTTGAGTTACCACAATCTTTTATGAAGGGACACAATACCACCCTCAAGAAAATGGGGCAAGTGAGGCCTTAAATAAAATCATTTGGAAGATGTTGATAAAAATGTGTGATGGAAACATGACAGATTGGGACCTGAAAGTACCCATGGTACTTTGGGCCTACTAGACCACATACAAAAGAAACACAATTAAGACAAGAGCAAGTAATAATGATCTGGAACAAGATACTAATGGTGTCATTTGAAGGCAAAATTAGATACCTTACACTCTCAACTGCAGCAATTCTAAGATCAAAGTGAACAGATAAAATCACAAATCAAATATCTAAGAGAAGTGGTAAGCTTAAGGTTAGAATCCATCACCAAAGTATTTATTGAGGCAAAACAAATTACACAAAAGATAACAGTATCAACTACCTTAGGTGAGGTAGAAGATACACATATTTAGCTTGAAATCCAGATAAAAATTTTGACATCTGCAAAGAAAAAAGTGGGATACTACTTGTTGGTAAACAAATTTGTCACTGCATATTTGAATGTGACTCACCCAATGAGGAACGATAGATGTCCCAATAGTTGGAGAAGTTGTTACTGGACTAACAACTTTCCTCTGCATTTGAGAGGGATAGCTCCCTCATATGATGGGGGTATTTGTAGGTTTTTGTGTACTTTTAAACTAAAAGTACAAAAAAGGAGGAAAAGGAAAACTAACAATTAAGATGATTAATAGAAACCCTAATAGTAGATATGCGAATGTTGGTTTAGATTTCACAAAGTCAAAACAAGTTCTGAGGGGATTTCACCATTGAAACTAGAAACTACGTTCTTCAACCTATATGATTAATTGTGTGAATGAGTTTTTAATATGCAATGATGATGAAAAGAAGATGATGAATCTCAACATATGAAGAGACAGGTTTCTCTAGCACATTCAAATTGAGATACCAAGATATGATTGCGTTTCATTACATCAATTGCATGGTTTATATCAATTCTTCAACAAATGACCAATGATTTACATAAAGACACAAAGGATTACTAATTTAACATATGATAATCTAGTAATGATAACTCAGAAGCACAATTGGAGCATATGAACGAAATTCGATCTTTATTAGATCTTTCATGAAATTATACAACTTCATAAAGCCTTCATGTAATAAGTGTTAGACCAAAAGTCTATGAAAAACTTCTCCATAAGTTCCCCTCAAAATGTCTCTTCCAAAAACCCTCTTTACATATGCAATAGCCTTGTATTTATAGGCTTCTCTTTAGTAACTACCTTGTAACCACCCGATAACTACTTTGTAACTACCTTTTCAAAATACAATAATTTAAAAAGAAGCTTTATTCTAGTTAGGTTTGAACTAACTTTTCTAGAAACAAAGCTCATTTTCTAACCCACAATTACAACATATGACATAAGTCACTTTTACAAAAAGGTAACATTAAACTTGCAACTTTCAAGTTGTGAACTTTGATAGGTTACTTTCCATCTCCGTTTGCTCCATTTTGGTAGTAAAACCTTGTCAGATCTTGATGACTCCTCTGTATACCTGAATCCTAGACTCCTGTGTGTTTGCATATACAAAACATGGATTGTGGAAAATGGATGTCTTTCAACATCATCTTAATAGTCATAAATTGAATAATGCTAAGCATTTTCTTGTTCTAATTACAATCATAAAATACCATTTCATATCCGCTACTCATCTGGTTCCATGTTTATGCTCCCACATTTGCATACATTTGAAGGCTCTTTCCAAGTATGCTCTAGAGGTTGATATAACATTTTAGTGCAAGCCTTGAGAAATACATAAATTCTACCAAAGTGCCTAAATTTCCACTATACTTGTTTGCAAATACATTTGAACATGTTACAATGTCCTAGTTCATAGCATTTCTAATGAAGGAAGAAAAGACCATTTGCTAAACTCCTACACAATAATGGGTTACCATTGCTAACATAAATGTTTAGAAGTGCATTGAATTTCCTCCAATATTATCCATCCTTATATCCTGTTCGATCAGGTTCTACATTGTTTTTTTGAACTTGATTTATAGTTTTTGAAATCTTTAAACAAATCTATTCTCTACATATCTACATTTTTTGTATTCCATGAGATGAGATTTATCTGAGACATTATGCCAAATAGTTCATGTGGCTTTTCCTACTAAGCATTATTCGATAGTAACATGATATATTTCTTGAAGCCCCTCATCATAATGAAAATTTAAAGCCATCCAATTCTTCAATCATAATTTCCTTCATATTAGGGTGAATAGATATGATAAATGATGTCCAACATCTAAGGCCACTTTCCTTTCTATATTTCCAAACTCTTTCACAAGAGATAAAATTAGTTTGTACTTTTATTTAAATTTAGTCTTTAAAAGACCCAACATACTCTTTGATGTTTTGTCCTTAAAAAATGATAAAACATCTTTGGAGCCTCATCTAGTGCAATCACAAAGTATTCAAACCTGGGCTTTAGGCAAAAATTGAATTTCCATCATTTGACTCCATAAGAGCATAAAGTGGTTGTTGACACAAATATTTCACTTGTCTTTCTAATAGCAAAATAACTAAAAATAACTCCAATTCCTCATTCCAAAGCTTCCAAATCTTTTTCCAAAAAACCATTTTATTTTATTCATGTGACAACAATTATATTCTATTTGACTACATTCCTTTGAAGAGTTCTATCAAGCATCTTTCATGTTGTGGCTATGCTTCCACATTTCTTGTGTTAAAGTTCCTTGAACAAAGTCTATCCGAATCAAGGACAATACCATGCACCTATAATCACATCCATACATTTGTCCTAGAATCATGCAATGTTTGTGATTAATTTATGTGCTTTAGCTTCTTTGGTGGTTATTATAACTACCTCTTTGTTTTCATCCTTGATTTAAGGATTTTTGAAAACCCTTTAAAACGTCCAGTACAATGTATTTCAGATTTTTGAATGAGTTCTATAACCTCTTCGAATATATTGTATTTATGAAGCATTTGTTGGATACCATGAGACCACATTTCTTGAGGCATTATGTCAAACATTTCATGCGCCATGCCTATGCTTTTACTTTGTTATATATGTCTTCCATGGCGATTGTAACTGGAACAGTTAACAAAAATATATGCATTCAGGTATACTTTCATGGATGCCATACTTAAGTCTATGGCTCCTTACAATGAGAGGATGCTTGCAAAGGCTATGGAGTTTTGCATTATACCTGCAACTATCATTCGGCCTTTTCGATAAATGCATTTTCTGTATATCATGCAAGCATTGTATTTCACAAGCCTTGTCTATGCTTGCATATTTTCCAAGTGACTGTGAATCATGGAAGGCAATTTTACACCTGCCAAATGCAATGAAATTTATTTTGTTTATATCTTACACTCACCGCATTCCATGAGACGACATTTCCTTAAAGCATTTTGTCAGACAATTCACATGCCTTGTCAATGCTTTAGCATTATGCATTTATGTCTAATAACACATTTCCAGCCATAATATTTGATCATTGTCCATTAAAAGGGGGACACTGGCATTTGGGAAGTCTGGCTCTACACTAGCAAGTTGCATTTGGTTTAAAGTTTCTAAATCCCTTTCAACAAAACCATTTTGTTTGTATCCAGTGATTTTTGCATCGCATGAGGTTACATCTCTTTGAGGCGTAGTGTCAAACGGTTCAATGTGATTTTGCTCAAAACTTTAAAATGGATTTTCAACAAATGCATTTTGGCCATATCCTTCCATGAATAGTGTGCCATGAGAGTGTGTGGGAAACAAAATATTTAGCGCCTCTTTTAGCTGGTTCTTTCCAAATGTTGCTAAGTGTATTTGTACCAAAATTTCAATGACCTCTTCAATAAATACAAGGAATGCAGTGTATATTTTATGCATTCATGGTAGGAGACATGCAAATGAATTTTGTAGACTCGTCCAAAGCTCCCACTGATTATAAAGGATGCAAGTTCAAAAATCACAATGATTAGCATGAGATTGGGCTGGGCAGCAAATAGAAATGATGTTATATGCCAGTTAAAGAATAGTCCATGCACTGTATGCATGTTTTCTTCAAGTATCTAACTGTCCACAATCAGTATAGAGTTCTTGTTTTTGCATATTCCATGCATGGCGTGGCCATTGGGAGAGAAATCTGCTCTTTCAATAATAAAAATCACTTTTTAATAGTGATTTGCCACATCCTTATATAATATGTGAGATAAAGAAACTAATTTGAAGTAGTATCATTTATTGGGGGAGACTTTAATGAATGGGAAGATAGTGGGGATGTGGTTAGCCAAAGACAAAAGTGGAGTTCTATTTGAACTTTTCAAAAAGTAATCAAAATTCCTGCTTTTTGGTTTTGGTTAGTCAAAAGTGAAAGTAGACACAAACTTCGCCAATAGCAACGTAGACGTGAACTTAGCCAAAAGTTAAAGTAGATGCCAACTTAGCCAAAAGTGAGAGTAGATGTCAAATTAGTCAAAAGTTAAAGTAGACGTGAAATTAGGTGAAAGTTAAGGTAGATGCCAACTTAGCCAAAAGTGAAAGTAGATGCCAAATTAGCCAAAAGTCAAAGTAGATGGGAACTTTTATTTTTTTCTAAGTAAACATTCACTTGGATTTTAAGCAAAATAATTAGAAATTCCTAACTGAGCATTGGAAAAATATATCTTACTTCATGTAATCAAATGAAGTATTGTATTATTTTTGATAAACTACATCACACAAATGTTAACTTGATCAACTGTGCAAGTGCAAAAAATGGTCTAACTTGGAATGTTAGATTGTCATGAAATCTTGACAAATTTTCTGTAATGATGATAGGAGGCTCCATGTAAGAAGACTCCTCTCAAACTTCAATATAAATACTTGTTTAATTATTTTTGCAAACCTTGCACAAGAAAAATGAACTTTTAGAATCTCAAACATTGTGAAGTGTATGGCTTTGAAATCTTGCCACATTGTCCATAATAACTTTATAGATCTCCCTACTAGATGATTCTTCTCCATCCCTTAGAAAAACTATTAATTGTTTCCGTAAATTGCCCACCAAAAAATTGAAGTTTAAAAATCTCACAAAACATAAGCCATATGAGCCTAGAAAATTGCCACATTAGGCAAAATTGTAATAAAAAAATCCCAATAAAAGGATTTATCTCTAGCCCTTGCAGATTTTGAGATTTAATTATTTTTGTGATTTTGCGCATAGCTAAATTGCTTCCAGCACTTTGATTGAAACAGATCATTGATTCCTCCTTCAAACTAAAAATCAACTTGACATTCCAGGAGAATTTGTGACTAGGGGTGACTCAACATAGGAATTTTTGACACAAAATTTTAAAATTTGGAAAGTTGAAAACGAGACCAATAGTTGGCTCTGACTGGGGACAAGGACTATAAAGGATGTAGGATGATCCTAGAATTTCGGATATGACCAGTGCCTTAAATCGATTGGGCTATAGAGTCAATAAATAACATGATGTTCAAGGAGAATAAGGAGACTCAAACAAGACAAGAGGACAAACAACAAAGACACAGAGATACAAGGCAAAAGATGAAAACTAGCAAAAACTAAAACAAGACAGACACAACCTAAGCACCTACTTAACCTATGTACATGGTAGGTGACTCCTACCTCAAACTGCTTGATAAAGATCAAGTGAATCCATTGACATGTTGAGAAAAGTATGCACCTTTGCAAAAAATGGATGTTGAGTGAGGAGCACTTGTAAACCCAACAGCCAACATGCAATTTTTGTGATGAGAGATCTAAAAATAATAGTGTTCAAAAACTCACTGAGTAATACACTATGCCCAAATAGCCATTCCTAATTAAAAACTCCTAATTATGTTGGATCCCATCACCCTACCTGTTATCAACTATATTTTCTCATAGGGTCATCCCACAATAATCTGTTACACTTTTTAGTCAAACTTTATATTCAAATCAACATTTTGAACTAAATCTTCACTTTCTGACACCTATAGTTACTAAACCGTTAGGAATTTGAAGATGATGCAAACTAGTGATTTGTGAGATTTTGTTTGTGGATTTTAAATATATATATATATATATATATATATATATATATATATTTTAAATTAGAGTTAAATTATAAATTTTTTGGCATCTATTTTGATAACTAGTTTTTAATAGTAAACAATTTTTTAAAGTGATGTTTATTCTATAGCACATAACTTTTTTTTATAAAGGATAAATTTCTGATTCTTTTGAATTTAGATTGTAAACACCGATATATAGGGCATGCATTTGGTTTCATAATGTTTTGTTGAATATATATTTTTTAATTAAGTTTTGAAGTCAAACTAATTATAATTTAAACATACGCGTATTCCGTAAAACATAACTTTTTCTGTATGTATTAAAATTTATTTTTTCTTTTTTTTTAAACAAGGACATCAATACCTAGAGCATAGATATTTTTCAAAATTTTTTTCACTAATTTACTAATTTTCCATCTGTGTAGAATAGAGAACTTGATGTTCGGTGAAAAACCTACATTCACAAGAAAAAATTATATAATAATCAAACTAAATATATTTAAAATTATACTTTTTGGGAATCTTATAATACAAACTACATACTTACAAAACATAAATTTTAAATGAATCCATTTGATCCCCTAAAAGGTAAATCAAAAGTGATTTTTTATTAGAATTTTGATAGCTGTAGAAGAGACTCCATGTAAGTATGGTTTAAAACTACTGGGGGTTTGAATCTAAGGGGGTTTGATCAAACCCTCTTCAATTAAAATCATTTAAATGGAACCTTTCAAGGCTTAAATCATTATATTTTCTAAAAATATGTGGTTTCATAAAAAATCAGGATGTCCCAAAAAGTGTAACCCATTATTGTGGCAGCACCGCGTACTACATTAAATGTATCAATATCCCATCTTTGAATGTAGTCATGACCATTAGAATCAAAGAAGGACCAATCTTGAGTTATATGTGTTTCTTGTAGAAGCTAATTTGAATCGACATATTTTCAAACAAACTGAGAATCCTGATCATAGACAACAACTTTAGTGAACAATGGATCATCCTTAGATAAAATAACTTCATCTTTCATTGCAATGATTGGCTCAGGCATTCCATAGTCTAGTGATGACAACTTTGTATCTTCCAGACTATCTTCTTCTATAAATTGGAAAGGAGAAATCATGACTCCTCCACACAAGAAGTCATCATCAGACATTTCTAAGAACCAACATGGAATGAAATCATTATGGAATTAAATATTTAATTAGCTATAAAACTAAACTTTACAAATTCAATTAAATAACATAAATATTTCCTTAACTATAAAACAAAACTTTACATTATGTAGAGATTTGAAATGTCTACTTAAGATATAATAATCTAATAATATTAATACTATGATAATTTAAAATGCATTAAAATATTGTATGTTTGAAGAATAAAATAAAAAATGTAATAACATGGTGAAATATTTTTCATTTGTAGATTTTTATCTTTTTAGTAAATAAAATTGAAATCCCAAAATTAATCTAATTTCATAAAATAATCTAATTTAATAGTATTATTAATATTATAACTTTATCCCTTTGACAAAAAGTAATTTTTAGGTTTAACTAATGAATCAAAAAATTAAATTCATATAAACTAATTTCCCTCTCATATTTATTACCATCCATTTAGGCATGACTTAGCTAGTGGGAGACAAAATTTGAGTTCATAATTCGTTTACTTGCCACATCCTCCCCTCAAACCAAAATTCTCTTCACATTTATAATTTTTTGTTGCACTCTCCGACAATCCGCAGAGAAGAGGTCATTTTTTTTAAGCCAATAACAATACAGATAAATCATTTTTCAATAATTTTTTGCTAAAAATTTATTATATTAGAAAAGTACAAATTTAAATAAAATTTGTTAGACAAGAAAAACAATCATGTCTTTTGGTTGTCTTTTGATTGATTAGCTATTGGTTCTATATAGTATTTGTTTTGTTGTTTAGGTATTGGTTGTATAGACAAATTGCATTCCAATAATTGAAAATTTAATTTTTGAAGAGTGTTGAAATGTTTTGGTAAATAAAATTGAAATCTCAAAAATAATCTAATTTGGTAAAAATAAAATAGGACTAAAATATATCTTTCACTATAAAACTAAACTTTACAAAGTCTATTAAATAACACAAATATGTCCTTAAAATGTAATAATAGTAATACTTTAATAATTTAAAATGCATTAAAATATTGTAAGTTTGAAGAATAAAATAAAAAATTAATAAAATGGAAAAATATTTTTTCGTGATACTATTAATTTTTAATTTTGACTAAAAAAATTAAAATCCTAGATTTTTAACACTTGAGTAAATAAAATTGAAATCCAAAAAATAATCTAATTTCATAAAATAAAATATGTAGAACCCTAAACCTAGTTGGGTGTGGAGAGATTTGAAATGTCTACCTAACATGATTTTAATTATTTCAATTAATCTAATATTGTGGTTTAGTAATATTTTTTTGTAAATTTATAAGGAAAAACTTATGTGAACTCGTTTTGAAATGTCTAGGGTAAATAAAATTGAAATCTCAAAAATAATTTAATTTGGTAAAAATAAAATAGCATTAAAATATTTACTTAACTATAAAACTAAACTTTACATAGCCTATTAAATAACACAAATATTTCCTTAACTATAAAACTAAATTGTACAAAACCTGCATATTTGTATTATGTGGAGCCCCAACTCTAGTTCTAGCTACGATATTAAAATGTAATAATATTGATACTATGATAATTTAAAATGCATTAAAATATTGCGTTTGATGAATAAAATAAAAAATTTAATAACATGTGAAAAATATTTCATGATATTGTAGATTTTTAACTTTTTAGTAAATAAATTAAAATACTAGATTTTTAACTCTTGAGTAAATAAAATTGAAATCAAAAAAATAATATAATTTCATAAGATAAAATGTGTAGAACCTATAAGTATGTCTAATGAGGATTAGATAAAATTAGATAAGAAGGATAGAAGCACTATTCAATTATATCTTTCAAATTTTATATTAATGAGTGTGTTTGAATAATAGAAGTTACAAATTCATCATGGAAGAATATAGCTACATTGTATTAGTCCAAGATAGGTAAAATGTAAGCAATATTTATCTTAAAATAATATTTATCAAATCTAGAGAATAAATAAGAAAGGGTGTCACAAAAACAATATGAAACATAAGATTAATGGCCAGACTATCAATCACGTCGTGGCACATATCATTGTGCATGGAAATTACATTTTTGTTTAGATGTGCCTATTTAATATTAAAAAATGCTAGAAAGTTAACCAATAATGTGTTAAATATTATTTTCACAATAATCCTTTAAATTTATTCAAACTCTATAATTGTATGCATTTGATTTTAGAATAAATATGTAGATGGTCTCTCATACCACGGCATATACTTGGGAAAACTAGTGATGAGCTGAAAAATATTATTGGAACACCAATATATGCAAGAAATGCATATGCCTTGTCTATGTTTCCCATTTTGCCTACTTGTTTACCCTATAGGACTTATAGCCAACTTGGAAGGATAGTTCCTATTCTTCAAAAGAGCTTAATATAGACAACAACAAACTTTATCCAAATAATAGCAGCATTGCTTGAGATGAATTAACAATCATTTTTATTGATGAGTTCGTAATTCATGGATCTCTTTTGTTGACTAGTTGGGGTAGCAGCTCTAATATGCCTCACCAATCCTCCTTCCCCTTCCTCACTTCTTGTTATTTCTCTCAAACTCCTTTCCAATCTTTAACATCCACACCCTCAATTCTTGGCTTCCTTTCCGGTCATTCTCTATTGTTTGTGTTTCCTCCATACTCCATTAAAATCCTAAAACACACAACAAATCATCTCATTCCTAATTTGGGTCATAGAATGCCTCCATGGCAACCACCTCCCTCTAACAAAATTACTCCATTATTTTATTCTTCAATGGATGTCAATAACTACACCTTGTCACCTCCAATGTTTCTACAATAGAGGGGATGCAAGTTTCTTTTCTTAATGTCATGATAGGTAAGCTTCTTCTTTGTTGTGGCCATGCCCCCAACATACCTGTTTTAATGCCCTTCAAGTGACCCCTCCTCCATCATGGCAAACATACTATTACTATTAATTTTTCTCCCCTCCCACTGGAAAATGGTATTTCCTTCCACCAACCACCTTTACAAAATATCTTTTAATTGTATTTATTTTTGTTATTATTTTTGCCACATATTTTCTATGGCAATTCTCCCTCCATGAGGGATGTGACACATTATAAAGAAAAATTGACACATATATCACTATATTGTATCAAAAAATTGCACCTTAATCTTTAGAGTTGAATATAGGCTATGTTTTTAGTTTAGATACTTGCCTCACTTCAACACCTTTGTTTAAAAAATATATATTGATTAAAAAAAGTTAGACATTAAATCACCATAAAAATTATTCATTAATAAAAAAAGTCAATCATTGAATTACAAAAAATTATATACGAAAAGATATTGTCATCCACTCTCAAATTAATTTTCAACATAAAAAAACATCTAAAATATTCTATTTCTTTATACCAAACTCATGAGATTTTCTATAAAAAAAAATTAAAAAAAAAATTCTTAAAGTATATTATGTTCAAAGTTAAATACACACTTTTTTATATTTATTTTTTTAAAATTAAATTTATTATTTTTATGCGTAAGAGAAAAATTTTATTTCTTTTTAAAAATCATTTTTACAAAGAAGTGTTGCTAGGGCATCGAAGACCAGACAAAACCACCATCTACTAGCAAGAAAAGCCATGCAGGGCTGAGTGCCACAAAATTATTTCCAAAAAAACCTTTGAGCCTATTGCTCACACTTAGACATAATATTGGTTACAAGGAAAGTGCAAAAGTGTGTTTTCGTGGTGCTCTAGAAATGCAGCAACCTGACAATCAGAAGGAATGTTTCCCCCTCATACCAAGGAGACTACAATAGTCCTACCATACACAACGTCTTCTTTACTCTACTATTTGAAATAATTATCCATCCAAAGCACTCTTTCATAAATGCATTTCACCCTTGACTTCAAACTTTTGTTTGAAATATTTAATCATCCGCCTCACCAAATCTGTCAGTCTTCAGCCATCTCTTCCCAATCCCATCTATCTTTGTATTAGCTAGTTGTTCTCCACCCACATTGGCCTCTCTATAGGTATGATTGATGGAGAAAATCTTAAACCATTGCAAAGTCTCCATAGCCAAGTCCAACAATGTTTAAAATTTCCAACTCACCACTTTTCTTGTTCTGATTGCATTCACAGCTAAGGATGAGTCCCCCTCCACCTCTATGTTATTGATATTAAGCTTCAATCCTAACTAGAGGCCTAGAATGAGAGCATTAAATTCAACCTCATTATTTTTTCCTACTGGAAGAGGTCACAACAATCTACCAATTTTTTGACCCTCCTAATCTCTAATGATACACCCCACAACAAAAGGACTCAGGTTTCCCCTAGAGGTGCCGTCAAAATTTAGTTTAAACCAACTATGTGTTAGAGGCTTCCAAACTGCATTTGCTCTTATTGACAAAGCCTCCCGACAACTTGTTCCCACAAAGGGAGGATTGTTGTGACCAAACCATGACACCCTCATTCTAGCATCCCAATTCGTAAAGGTGGCTAAAATGAATTTCTTCCTCACAAGCCTGTTGTTTACCACTTCTACTATCGTAGCTTCTACTTTATTTAGAAAAGACTATAAACTCATCTCCTTCTCTTGAAATAATATTTGGTTTCTTTCCTTCCAAATTTCCCACAATAGAATGGAATGGAAGATTGTCCAAAGGCTAGAGAATACCACATTTCTTTAGATTATGGGCCAAGCCATGAAGAGACTTAATATATCATTGGGTAATGGACATGCCCATCTTAGTGCACAACTATATCTAACACTTTTGCACAAAGGGACAGCCTAGCAACAAACACTTAGCATCTTCCTCATTGGCTTTACAAAGGACACACCTAGAAGGACCCTGATAGCTCATTTTTGCAAACTTATCTACTATTAAAATTTGTTTTTGCAATGCTACCCATGAGAATGTTCCATCTTTTGGGAGGCAAAGCCTATGCCAAGAAAGGTGTAAAGGTAGGTTCTTGACTTCTTGACTCTATTCAAAGGCTTGGTAACCATCTTTGACATTGTATTGCCTAGATTTTACACCAATCCACACTATCTTGACTCTATTCAAAGGCTTAGTAAATTACTGAAAAAAATTCTAAAAAATATCTATGCCCTAGGTATTGATGTCATGGTTTCAACAAAAATAATTCAATTTCAGTACATACAGAAAAAGTTATGTTTTAAGGAATACACCTATGTCTAAATTATAATTGGTTTGACTTCAAAACTTAATTAAAAAAAAAATTCAACAAAACATTATGAAACCAAATGCATGCCCTATATATTGGTGTTACCAATCTAAATTCAAAAGAATTAGAATTTTATCCTTTGTAGAAAAAAAGTTATGTGCTCCAGTATACACATCACTTTAAAAAAATGTTGTTTACTATTAAAAACTAGTTATCAAAGGAGACATATTTTTTGGGCAGGGGGCCCTAGCTTGATTGGCTAAGTATTCCTTATGTAGGTAAGGAGGTCACAAGGTCTATTCTCCCACTATCCATGTGGAGCCGGAGGGCATGTCGTACTAACATCACCGGTCACATTAAAAAGTTTACTAGGCACTTAAAAAATAAGTTATCAAAGGAGACACAAAAAATATTACAATTTAACTCCAATTTTTTAAAAAAATATATATTTAGAATCTACAAAAAAATTCTCACAAATCACTAGTTCACTTCATCTTCAAATTCCTAATGGTTTAGCAACTATAAGTGTCAGAAAGTGAAGATTTAGTTCAAAATATTGATTTCACTGTCAAGTTTGGCCAAAAAGTGTAGCCCATTATTGTGGGATGACCCGTGTATGGTATTGCAAAGGGTGGTATGATGGAACTCATCGAGAGATGGAAGATTCTCCTTTTTCGAGATGAGTGTGATGAATGTATTATTGATTTCTTTCAAGAGTTTCCCCAATCTTATTTTCTTTTTTTTAAAGAAAAAGGTGGTGATCCACCCATAGCATTGCATAAAATGTTCTTACAAAAATGAAGCCATATCTAGGTATGGAAAAAAATAGATTTAGGGGCCCTAAACTAGCAAAATATCAACATTTTAATAAAATTCTCGTAAATCAAAAAACATCACCTCAAGGAAACAGGAACATACCAAGAAAACACAAAAAAAACTAAGAACACGAACCACTAGCCATCTGAAGCAACACGGACCACCACCTCAAATAGTTAGAAAAAAATGGACACAATCTATCCACCCCCGTCTGCCAGCACCTGCCTCTTTACTGCCTAGGAGACATGTACAAAAAAATATTGCTCCCCTCAAATAGACCTATATCCACCTACGAGCTCTTCTACCTCCGCTACACTATCACCAGATAGAAGGACATGCACTAAAGGGATTTCATCATCCCTATCATCATTCAAATTCACCTCCTCATCATCTATAGGATTATCAAAGGCTTCTCTAGGCATATGGGGTGAAAAATCCAGTGCATGAACCCTTAAGAATCTTATAGCCTTAAAAACTTCTCTAATACGCAAGGCCTTCTTCTTGGAGAAGAAGAAGCTATGAGAATTCAGCTCTCTCTCAATCTCATTGCTACAAAGAGATTTGAAGCTATATTGCAATGCCCTAAACAATGCCTAATTTGGAGGAGAGGTACATAGGTTATGTATGTTAAAGAGGCCTCTCATAAGGGCATCTCCCTAGTGCATATCATATCCCTTATTTGCCACTATTCCCCTTTCCACCATATAGATAATATTGTAAAAGAGACCAATAACAAGAGCATGAACATACTCCTAGTCCTACACCAAGTCCATAATATTTGAAAGGACTCGGGAGACAATATCTGAGTAATTGAGGATCAAACCTTTATATCCTTTAATCCAATTATGTCCTACAATATTCCTTATAGAGAATTGCATTAATGTGCAATCACAGTCGATAAGGGTCATGAGGTCTAAGACCTTGATTTTTCCTTTCACCTACGGCTCCCAATCTAAAGGAGGGAAGTAAAGCCTTTTATTGAGATGTATATCTTCCATAGAAACCTTCAAAAAAAGACCAGGAGGACTTAAAAAGTAGCAGGAAGTGAAGGCCAAAGATAGAGATTTTGAAAGGTAGAAGTCATTGTAAATCCATGATATTTTCCATGTCGCAGGGAGTACAACAATCATCATTGCCCAATCCCAAGGCAATCCCGGTTAGGCAGTGATCATACATACACTCTGGATTGCATTAAGAGCCAGTAGAAAATATCATCTTTAAACATACTTACATTAAAAGTAGTATGTACTTTAGAGATGACGTGGAAGCAAAGGTGCCCCCAAATTAGGCTAAAAATCCCAACAACTCATCTTCCACACAAGCATGACTAGATATGATGTTTACTTAAAAAGAGAGGGACCTTGTCATGATCACACATTAATGTGATTTGAATTAAACTTGAAGACCAACCAATGTCAATAAGACATGAGATCCATTTGAGTTCCACCACCTTTATACAATAAATAAGAGAGTCCTCTCCCATTGTGCCAACTTACTGAAATCCTAAACTCATCAACCAGTGAGTGGTGAACCCATACCAGAGACATTAGAGGAGAAAAAAATAATAGAAATTTGAGCTCATCCTATCATCTGAAATTCCACTTAATCTTTAATATTGTCCATGTCACTATTTAGCCATGTCATCATTTGACAAGGGAAATTACCCTGTCCTTTGAGGAACACTTCACAATTCATAACCTGATTAATCACAATGTTGCCTAGTCCATCTGCAACCATATTTCCTTCTCTATATGTGTGAGATATAAAGAAATTGTTAAACTCGTTAAGCAAGGAAACCTCCTATTGAAGGATATAGTTGATTTTCCAATTATCTAACCCTTTTAAATTTAAAACATTTAGGGTTATTTGTGAATCTCCTTCTATCCAAATATGTTTTATTTCAAAATTGACCACCAATTGAAGTCCATGAACCAAGGCCCAAGATTCTACTTCACTGTTCATCCGCTTTGGAATCTTAGTTGCCTTAGCTTCCACTAGGGAACCATCCCCTATCCTCATGACACAACCAGTCCCTGAGATGCCTAGGTTCCCTCTACATGCATCATCAAGATTAAGCTTACAAAAAGGTCTTGTAGGAGGAATCCATTTGATTTGGTCTCTTACTGAGGCCTGACCATTTGTCGATCCATTCCGTCTTAAGCCCACTTTGTTTAGAGAGCTCCAATTATTTGCCAATTTGGCATCCAATTTCAACCAACTCAAGCTCTTAATGCCCGACTTGCTTACAATTGCCACAACCAATTCTATGATAGCCTCCTCTTGTTGGAATTAGGGTAGACAACTAAGGGGGGGTGAATCAGTTGTCTCAAAACTTTAATGCTTACTGCAGTTGTTTCTTCTTTACTACTTATTAATAATTAAATCATACAACCATGAAAAGAAAGAATCAATAACACATGTGAAGAAGTATGAATGACACACTTGACAGCAAGATTTTTAACGTGGAAATCTTGTTAAGGGAAAAACCACGGTGGGGGTTAACCCACAAAGATTATACCGTATTAAAAGTATTACAAATGCGAAGGCACATGCCTTCGGGCTCATTGCTCAAAGAGGCTCACTGCCTACAAAAATGATTACAAGACTATTACAGATTGCTTGAATTGATGAATAGCATATGCCAATGCAAGGATTGAGTTCTGGTTAAGCACTGAATAATGACTTTGTACACTTCATATTTACTTTGCCTTGTTTTATTGTTCTGTCATAATCTGGATCTTAGATCTCTTCTTTTTCTTTCTTCTTTCTTCACTTTTTGCACTACTTATTACCTTCCAACACTCACACACACAAATCACTCGAATACATCGAGTATATATATCTATGTCATGAATTTCAATAACTTTTCAGTCAGCTTCAAGAACACTTAGAACTTTTGATGAAGACTCTTCTCTTTTGGCTAAATCCATATACCATTATTGATGTGTACCAAAAATAACACTTGTAGGTAACCATACAAGTCAGTCACTAACATTATATCCCATACGCAACTTACCAAAACACATCTATTAGATCTGCATAAGGATCTAATAGAAGTCGACCTGTTCTTCACTGAACTGTTCTATCATATTAGAACCTGTTACTCAAATGCTCATAACTTTTAATGCCTTTGTCACTAGAGGATAGAATCTTGGATTTAGATTGTCCTGAAATCTCTTTACACTCCTTAAGATCTGCAATGTACACAATGATTAACTGGAGATATCCATAGACCAAAACACTGAACTCTGTCATATACTCTATTTCTGGCTGGCCAAACTTAGATAAATTTTCATTCTAACTTCTAGTATGAACAAACTGTGTTATGCAAATGAGTGGAAAAGTCTTAGTTGCCATCAATCACAACACCTATCATGCTTAGAAGTGTCTCTTGGCAACAATCTCCCCCTTTGGCATTGATGGCAACACTTAGTGAAAAATGACTAAGTGTCGGAGCTACTCCCCCTTACTCTATCCACTTGTACTTTCCACTGTTTCCAATGCTCCCCCTTTTTTGGATTCCTCATTTTTCATTGCTCTTCACTCCCCCTTTGACATCAATGGCAAAGGATGGGATCCACAAACCAAAATTTGCCCAAAACTTCTGTATACAATTCCGCATATGTACAACCAATCCTTGAGTTATGTTTACATATACTTAAGTACATCTCAAAAAAATTTCTTCAGTAGGGCCAACTCTGTATCCTAACTCTTTTTCATACTATTCAAAACTAAAATGTGGCCATTGAGCAAAAATACTTGTGATTCAGCTATCCATAGGTTAATGGGATCACTTGTTTGCGCAGCAGTTTGGGCTTCTGTGATAGCATTGAACATTCCTTCTATTTTACAAGAAATCAGTCCCCTGAGCTCTCCCATTATTGCTTCAAAGTTTTCCTTTTCCCTTGTTAATTTCTTTATTTCTTCCATCAGGCCGATTGCTTGACACTCCTTACTTGCCACTGATACTATCAACGGATCAAAATCTTGGGACACACTTGACAATTTATGTTTGGAGTCCTTTATTTTATCTTCTATATCCTCTATGACTTTAGGAGTAGATAAACAAAACTTATATATATTTCCTCGATCTAAAAGAGCATTTTGCATACTCTTTATACAGTTATCTAGCACAAATCTATCTACCCCAATCATGCCTTTAAGTGCATCAAATCTTTTGTTATGAAATTCATTCTGAATATTAGTCTCTACAAAGTTCTCAAAGGACTCAAAGTGTGTACTTATAGAGTTTACAAGGCTCCTTAGATTTCCAGAGGGAGAGTCAAATAGATTCTTCTAGAAAGTTGGCATTTTCTTCTCCAATATACTGGATGTAAGACCTAACAGCTCACTTCCTCTAAGTGAGATTTCAATATTTTTTCACTTGCCTTAGGTTGTGTGAAAGATGCTACCTTCATCATTTGAATTGGAGAGAGATTAGCTAGGTTGATTGGTCCTTGAATCAGTTCTGGTTCATCAAACTCTAGTATTTCTATACTTTGAAAGTTCTTCATTGCTTCTGCAGTGTCTCTTGCCACAATTTCCAGTCCACATTCCTCTCCTTGAGTTTTTTCGGTTCTAGAATCAGGAATGTTTTGTTTGGATGCATCAATATTTTCACCATCTTCTTCTACTTTATCTTTCTTACCTTCTTCTTTCTCTTCCTCTATTTCACCTTTCTCTGTCATCTACAGGGGGAATCTTTCATTTATCTTCACAATTTGCAATTTTTTCTAGAGAATCTTGTGTAGCAGCAGTATTCTTAACACTATCTTCTTTTGCAAATTGATCGGGAGGAGTTAGAATATCACCTGCATCATCAGTTTTATTCACCATCTCTGCATCTTCCTTGTTTATTTGCTCCTCTTCTAAAATAGAGGAGTTATCAACTTCAGTTTGTTGCTCATTGATGTTAACTTCTTCAACATCTAGAATTGATGAGTTAATCCCATCATCAGTTTCCTCTTCAACAAATGGAAGATTGTGTTGCTTCAATGCCCTTAGAAGAATTTCCTTTGTTTCTTCAACTATTTTGTCTATTTCTCCAAGCATTAGTTTATTCATCCTTTTCTTACTCCTAAATTCATCCTTCACTTCTTTGAATATCATATTCATTTGAACTTGAGTGATATGAGGGCATAGTTTTATCAACACATATTCTCTAAGTTCCATATCCTTGCTTTTTGCATTCTCTTTCCTCAATTCCAAAATGTCTGCAAGACTTTGAGGGATCTTAGAAGTTATTTCAATTAGAGTCTTATTATAGATATTTAGATATTTGATAGTTGCTTCCTCCAACACCCTCTTATCTATATCACTATAATCATCATAAAATTCAGTCGTGGGTTCCAAATTTCCATCCACAGTGACTGATTTGATTACATCTTCCACAGAAAGTGTGGGCTTCTCAACATATGTCTATGTCTTCTACTTTTTTCTTGCCCTTTTGTTTCTAGAGGGCTTCTCCTTAGTCACCTTGGCATCTTTTGTTCTGGTGGCTTTCATCTCCTTAACTTCAACATCTAAATATGTTTCTTCTTCATCAACTTTTGTGCTCTTGAAGGTTCTTGTGGCCTTGGTTTTCTTTCTCTTCCCTCCTTCACTGGATGGTGTGGCTTCTGGTGTCTTAGTGGGAATGGACTTGAAATGCTCAGGGACAATTGCAGAACTTCTTATTTTTCTTGAAGAGCCAGGTGTGACTTCTGGAGCAGCTGTTGGTTTACTTTCTACCCTCTCTTCTAAAGCTTTCTCAGTTCTTCTCTTTATCTATTCAATTCATTCTCTGTTCTTTCTTATAGCATCTTTTGTGATGCCTATGCTTTTAGCATACATTTCAACTTGCCTCTGATCTTTTCTCTTGATCTCTAGTTGCCTGAGCTCAACATGTAGTTTTAGACTTAGCTCCTTATAAGTTTCAAATCTTTCAATAGAGGTGTCTTTTAATTTTCTCAGAAGATGTTGAGCATAGATATCCAAAACCTTCTCATCAACCTCATAGCCCATTGACATAATCCATATAGTTCTAGATTCGACAGCCTCTATTAGGCACTAATCAGTGTCAACCATAAAACAAATTTCATCTTAATAGTTCTCCACAACTAAATTTGGAATTCTCTCCCTTGCATGCATCATACTCTAAAAGTTTTTCAAGTAACCCGAGATGGCTTTCTTCTGGGCTTGGGAATCACCAAGACTGAGTAGAACAAACATATAACTAGGGAGCCATATTTGAAAGTGTTTTTCTTATCCTTCTTAATTTTTCTCAAATTTTCTATCAGTTGCTTTTGTAGCAGCTCGCATAGGTCATAGTCTAGATTCTCCTTTAACATTTGATATGCTGCATACATAGCAGTTCCGAAGACAGAATTCTCCTTGTTGGATTGATAAATCTTATAGCCAATCACCATGGAAGCAAACTTAACATCTAGTTCTATAATGTCATTGATGGCCATTGCCCTCTTGTAAAACTTTGCACTTGTTACATCAATGAGAGTTTGGTTTTTCATAGACTTCAACATGGGTAATCCACTGGTTGAGTTTAACCCAGTCACAATTTTGATAGCATCCTTGGTAATCTTGAATGGATTTAACATCCATATCAATTCATCATGCATCCATCTCAACACATATCGAACCCACTCACTTTCATCAAGTGTCAAAAATTCAATCACTTGAAGAAAACGTTTGCTTTCCAAGGTTTCAAACTCTAGTTTTAGTTGAAAGTTTTCATCCTTTAGATGATTCTCAAACAATTCTACCAATCTCAGATTTCCAAATTCATCTACATTGCAATGAACATATGCCCTAATATATTCAACATGCAATACTCCTTATGGGACACCAAAGAATTCACCTAGCAGTTCAACTCCGACAGACTTGTAAGGATGCTTCTTAACTTTTGGATGACACTTTTTAGTTATGCCAAAAACTAAGGGTGTAGCCATTTGGAGAGATTGAAAATCCAAGATATTTCACAGAAAATAGAAATACCTTGCTCCACAGATTAGGGTTTTGCTTGGAAATCCTCTTCAAACTTCAACTCTTGAAAAATATCAGCTCAGAACTTGTTCACCTCTTTTCTTCTGACTTTCTTTTAATTCAAATTGATTCAAATGAAGAATGAATGACCCTTTTATGCTCCACAAACCTAATTTTTCTTTGTAATAAATGCTCTGCCCTGATACAATGTGTGCAACGATTTGTCTTGGTTCTCCTTGACCTTACAACATTCTCACATACCTCCAACCTCCCATCGTATATCCTTTATCTGGGTACATATCTTCCCCATCCCATTCCTATGATCCATGCTTTTACATAATAAATCCATCCATTATTCATCTAGTTCATCCATCTATCTATTCCATATTCCTCCATCACCATCTCTTAATATTGTCTACCAACATCCATGAATGTAGCAACACTTTCCATGGTCCACATATGACATCCATCCAACATGGGACACTATCCTTCTTATGGAAATAGACGCTAGAGTCCCCATCCTCCTCCAAACTCCTTTACTCATCCTTCCATCCCATCCCATCCCATCCAAATATCAAAAATACAAAAAATCAAAATATTAAAAATCAAAAAATCAAAATAGTAAAGAGAAAAAATCCATCCAATGGTGAAAACCACTTCTTGTGGCACCTTGGGAAAGTACCATGATGAAAACCCCTCATGGGCATCATGTGTAATCCTCCATCCATTTGCACCCTACATTTGGGGACAAGTCTCACCTTTTTTATCTTCCGCTATCAATTAACGCCACACCCATCATCTCCCATCCACCCTATCCACTATATCTCCCTATTTATCTTATCATCTTCCCATCCATTTCCCCTCCCCACTTTGATTTTGAAAAGGACAAGGGAAAAATCATAAAACATGCTTTGGACACCTCTTGACATATCTTAATCCCTACCATATCCTACAAACATCCATCCCACCCACACATCTTAACACATATCATCATAAGAGACACACATTTAGAGTAGACCATCTTCTTCCTATGTGATGTAGTCCTTAGATAAACTATCCCATTCCATCCATTTTTCCTCAATGCTCTATCCACCATGATCCCCCATCCCCATCCTATCAACCCCCATCTCTCATCTCTTGGTTCCGATTGTGGCTTTATTAGGTTGACAGTCCACACCACCTAAAATCCACCCAATTGGTTGCTCTATCCATCTATCCTCACTCCTTAACCTATCATCTATCCTACCCCCTCTATGACCCCCTCCCCTATCCTCTCATCCACATTCTACCCCTCATCCCTTGTTGATAGAATTGGATTTTTCTTGTCATTGGTATCTATCTAAAGGCTAGCCCCACAAAAACCAATGCATCTACTCCCAAATATCCAACTCTCCCTAAAATCCAAATATCACAAGACAATCCAAATCAATGTGCATTGTAAGCTATCTATCTACGCAAAATCATCCAATCACATCCATTGGTCTTGTTCCTAGCCTTGTTGCAATCCTTTGATCTAAAAACATCCATCATCATCATTAGGATAATAATTCCCAATCCTCGTGTTGTTCTTATCATCAAAAACATAATCCAACATCATCAATCCATCAATCTTTGGCTTTTCAAATTGACCAGGGGCAACATCATGTTTTTCTTTGTATCATTTTGTGCATGCGTACTTTCTTGTGTGTTTACATTATCTTTTTTATCTTACATTAGTAGTGGTCCCTATAACCTACCTACCACAATAGTATCATGGTCTTCAATATCATGGTGCTATACGGCATAAGGTTTCTTGTGACCTTATCAGTTGACTTTTATGCATGGGACACATTGCCACCTTGGTTCCTTATACCTTGGTGCATAACATCTCATGCCATATCAAATCATATGGATCTCACTTTTTAGTGCAGCATAACACATAATCCATGTAGTCAAAAATCAGCTTGCATCCATCCATTTTCCTCCCCCTTCATCCCATCCTTTTATCCCCTTCATCTATTTTCCTCCCATCCCTCGCATCCAACCTTTCTTATCCTTCTAATCTATGTGGTCTTTTAAATTCTGGTCTTTTCTTTCTCCTCCAACCCTCTTTATCCTTCTAAGAGCACACATGTGTTCTTCAAACCTGCCTTCCCTCTTGAAGGGGCATCATCCCTACCATCATATCTCTTTGTTGCTCTTGCTTTCAATGGTTGGGGCATCATTATCCCTAATCCTACCATCACCATCCTTATCCTTAGTCCAACCATCTTTTTCTTCCAACCTAATTCTTTGTTTTATCATTCTTTCAAATGATGTTGAGCTTCACAACACCATCACAAAGAAGGGCAAAATGTAGACACCTAAAATTGTCCACTCATCGTCTTGCCACAAAACATCCCTAAACCATCCCTAAACATCACTAAACATCCCTGAACCATATCTAAACCATCCCTACACCATCCCTACATATCCCTAAACCAACTTTCTTTTACATTTAGCTGAGTAAATGCATGTATAGATAGTTAATTATTTATTTCCCCTTTAAACCATGATTTAAAAATATTTTATTGTCAATATCACTATTCACGTACTATTCACTATTCATTTGTACTTGCATTGGTACATGCATCCATACATATCCCTAGCATAATTGATTTATTAATCATTTATCACCTCTTTCTAATAGTCTAAACATTAGATAAATTTCTATTTATCTAAAGTCCCTTTTTCCCATCCCATGAACTAAATAAATTTATATATTTATTTAATTCATATTTTTGTCACTTTTTATTAGGTTGCCTAAACCTAATTAACCACCTAATTCCCCACTTGCATATTCCTAACCCTTAATCTAATCCTAGTCAAACCCTCACATCCCCCCAAGTGTACAAAAGGCATGGCCCTTCATACAAGACCACATGGGTCTCTTACAAAAGCACATGGACAAGTCCTTTGTACAGATGTTATTTTTGTCCTCTTTTAATCCTCACCATCCCCTTTCCCCAATTCACTTTTTGACCCTTGAATATTCCTCAATCTAAGGACATCTCCTATCCTCTAACCAAACCAAGCAACTTGTCCATCTCTCCATGCTTGAGAGCTCTCAATGATCCTTTAAATCAATCTTGACCATCCAATCATCATCCCAAAATCCTATAAATCCAACCCATCTCAATCCATTTGAAAGACTCCGGGAGATGCAAAGTTATGCTATCCATTTGATGAGCCATCTATATATAACACAAGATCAAGAGCACATCCACTTGACTAAGGTTTGCATGGTAGCTAAGTTTATTTAGTTTCCTTTCTCATTTGCATGCCTTATTTGCTCTATCGGCTTCCAGGCATATTAGGATTTGACTAGAATAGGTTAATATTACTTTGGCTTATTCTATTTAGGCTCATTTTCTAGTGTAAAAACTTCTCTTGGTTATTTTCCTTATTCCCTTTTTCTCTAATGGATATACACTCAAAATGGTTAGTTTCTCTATTCACATGACCTACCTAGTCCTTGTTGCAAGTATGGTCCTAAATGGTGTTGTCATTTATGTCAACATACTCCTGTAGCATTAATGATAAGGATTGGATGAGCTGTGATCTGAGGATATTGAGAAAATTGGTCTCAATCAAGAACAGTGAAGAACAGTGATGACAGTAATGTAAAAGTCCAAGATAGGATGAGGATCAGAGGATGCGGATTAAAGGGTTTGTAGATATGTGTCTTAAGGTGATCCAATAGAGATTTCAGAGGTTCGCAAGAAGATCTAAAGAAGGTGTGGTGCTCAAGTAAAACTGGTTCCGGTAGGTGTTCAGAGATGACAGAGTGATACAGACAGGTCCGGTGAGATCCGGATTTGCATTGTCCTGTTCTGCGGATTTGAGGGAGTGTTGAGGAAGTCTTTGTGGAGTGTCAACTAGATTGGTTCATGGTTTGAAGGTCCGCAAGCATCTATTCCTTTGTGACAGTAATGACAGACTATGTTCTTGAGGTTCCAGATGAAGGGGAGATGGATTTCAGTAAGCAGATGAAGTATGGATGTTCTTGGTGATTCAGGCAAGCTTGTGGAGGTGTTTGGATCGTGTCCTATTCGTGTTGGTGGTCTGCATTGAAGTTGGAGCTCGCATTGAAGAATAACTTCTAGATGATGGTGTTCTTTCAAAGACTAGCCGACCGGATGAGTTACACATCCTGGGGATGTTCTTGTTGATGTTTTCTGACTTAGATGATCATTGCTAAGTTGATGTCTTGTATAAATAAGGGATTGTGAAGTCATTTCAAAGTTGTCCTTGTTGAGATGACAGTGTGGTAGCAAGGAGGAGAGCGAAAGGCAGAGTAGAAGTATTGGGCTGAAATGGAACTGATTCAAGCATGGTGAAGATGCTATTCTCCAATTCATGTATGTAATACTTATTTCTTTGTAGATAGTGTGTCTCTTGTAGGCAGTGAGCCCTAATTGGCATGTGCCATTTTGTTCTTTCTATTCTTCTAATAGAGAATACAATCTTGGGTTAATCACCCTATGGTTTTTCCCTTAACTAGGTTTTCCACATCAAAATCTTGGTGTCTCATGTGTTGATGTGTTTCTGCTCTTAATTTGTTGCATTGTGTTTCCTTGATTGATTTATTATTATACTGCTGAATTACAAAGTGGAGTTAAGTGTTTTACTGGAAGAAATTTTTGTACAACTGATTCACCCCCCCCTCAGTTGTGTACCCTAAGTCTAACAATTGGTATCAGAGCCAAGTTCCTCTGAAAGGAGCTTAACCACTTGAGGATATCCAGGATGTTGTCTTACAAGAAGGATACTCCGAAGTTTGATGGAACCAATTTTAATCTTTGGAAAGGTCGCATGAAATGTTACTTGCAATGTATGGGAATGGCGTTCTAGACCATGGCTTCAACATAGTATATACCTCCACAAGGTGGTCTGAAAACCCAAAATGAAATCATAGATGTTGAAAACAATCTACGAACTATAGAGGCTCTTCTAAGCACATTATCTGATTTAGAGCTCTCAAATGTTATTGACCTACCAACTGCTTTTGAGATTTGTTAAAAACTAGAGCTTCTGCATGAAGGAGACAAGTATGTCAAATGTGCAAGGTTACAAAGTCTGAAAGAAAAATTTGAAAATCTGAAGATGAGAGAAGATGAAAACATCACTACTTTTATGCCAAGAGTAAATGAGCTTGTTTGTGGAATTAGAAATAATGGTGGAGTCTTGGATGAAAATGAGATTGTTGGCAAAATTCTCAGATCCCTTCCTGCTTCTTATAAGATCAAGGTTGCTGCCATTGAAGAATTTAGAGCCCATTCAACTGTCACAAGAGATCAATTGGCTAGCAAATTGGCTGCATTTGAAATGACTGAGTTTGGAGATGACCCACCCAAGACTAAATCTACATTCAAAGCCACCACCTCTGTAAAAAGTAAACAAAGGTTTGATCTAGGAGAGAACTCAACAAGAAAACTATCATGGTATGAAAAAGTGAGAAAAGACCTGGAAGAAGAAGAATTAGAAACTGCTCAACTTGAAGCCCTTATTACAAAGAGGCTACCAAGAGGATCCGGTAAGTATGAAGGAAAATTTCCTTTCAAGTGTTTTAACTACAATAAGATTGGTCATTTTGCCTCAAGGTGTCCGGAAAGATTTTCAAGGCAAAATCCTAACAAGCCAAGGTTCCAAAAGAATCGTTACTATGTACATGAAGATGATGATAATGAAGGAGTAACAGATGATGAATCAGAGATAGGAAACAAATCTAGAAATGAATGGGTGTTCATTTCCATCAAGGAAGAAGATCCAATGTCCTCTGTATCTCTCAATCATAAGACTGTGGAAAGAGCTCTAGCTGCCCAAGTTGAAGAGAAGGATGATTGGGTCATTGATAGCGGTTGCTCTCACCATATGACAAGTGATAAAAACAAATTCATAGATTTGGAAAGGTATGAAGGAGGAGTGGTAAAGTTTAGTGATAATTCTGTTGGTAGAATCAGAGGTAGAGGAACTATTTCTTTTGATGGAAGAAAAAAAACTAGTAATGTACTGTATGTTGAAGGTTTTAAGCACAATCTTCTCAGTGTTGGTCAATTGGTGGACAAATGCTATGATCCCCAATTCAAGAATGGAAAATGCAAGATCTTTGAAAGTTTCAGAATAGAGATTGCATCTGGTACTCAAACAAAAGGTAATATCTTTCATTTGGTTGGTACTGATAAAAGTTGCTTATTTGTTCAAGTTGATCAGAGTTGGTTATGGCATAGGAGGATGTGTCATGTGAATTTTGATAATATCACTAAGATAATCAATACTAAGGATGTAAGAGATCTTCCAAAATTGGTGAAACCTATTAACAGCTTGTGCAAAGAATGTCAATTGGGGAAGCTGAGCAGAGTCACATTCAAGAGTAAGGAACTATCTTCTACCAGATTATTGGACTTAGTTCATACTAATCTTTGTGGTCCAGCAAGAATCGGGAGTATTCAAGGAGATAGATACTTCATGCTAATAATTGATGACTATTCTCGGATGATGTGGGTAACCTTTCTAAAAGAGAAATCAGAAGCTCTTGAGAAATTCAAAATATTTAAGGATATGGTAGAGAATGAAACCAAATTAAAATTGAAGTGTCTGAGGTCTGATAGAGGTGGAGAATTCACATTCGGTGAGTTCATAGAGTTCTGTGAGAAACATGGAATAAAGAGACAATTGACTACTCCTAGGACTCCACAGCAAAATGGAGTAGTGGAGAGAAAGAACTGGACCATCCAGGAAGCATCTAGGACCATGATGATGGAAGAAAATACTCCTTAGATCTATTGGAGAGAAGTTGTCAGCATTGCAGTCTATACTCTCAATCGAATTCAAATCAGAAGCAATACAGGTAAGACTCCTTATGAACTTTGGTTTGGCATCACTCCTACTGTGAGGTATTTTAGAGTTTTTGGTAGCAAATGTTACATTAAAAGAGATGAAGGTCTAGAAAATTTTGATGCTAGAAGTGATGAAGGAATTTTCTTGGGTTACTCTACTCAAAGCAAAGCATACCGGTGTTATAACAAGAGACTGAGAAAGATAATAGAAAGCACAAATGTGAAAGTTGATGAGGGAATTGAGAAACCCTCAAGGTTTTATGAATATGATGAAGATGATCAGAATGGTGTTCTGACTCAAGGAGCCGAAGCCTCCTTTGTAAGTTAGATTCAAACTAATCCGGTAAACTAGGAAGAAGAGATGAGTCTCAATGAGACTGATCAAGAAATAGAAGTGCAAGAAATTCCCAAATTCCCTAGGTATGTAAGACTGAACCACTCTGAAGATCAGATCATAAGTGATAAAAGAAAAGGAGTACAAACAAGAAGAAGAATTGCTCAAGATTCAGAAGAGTATTGTCTGATTTCAAAGATTGAACCTAAGACAATGAATGAAGCTTACAATGATGAAAACTGGACTAAAGCAATGGAGGAAGTGCTGATGCAAATTGAGAAAAATCACACTTGGGATCTTGTTCCTAGACCTAGAAACAAGAATGTGATTGGAACCAAATGGGTCTTCCGGAACAAACTGAATGAAGTTGGTGAAGTAATCAGAAATAAAGCCAGATTGGTCTACAAGGGTTACTCTCAAATAGGAGTTGATTTTGAAGAAACTTTTGCTCTACTGGCAAGAATTGAAGTAGTCAGATTATTTCTTGCATTTGCTGCCTTCAAGGATTTCAAGGTGTATTAGATGGATGTCAAGTCTGCCTTCCTGAATGGTGACCTGGAAGAAGAAGTGTACATTGAGCAACCAGATGGATTTCCATTGTCTGATCATGGTGATATGGTATGTAAATTGAAGAAAGCATTGTATGGACTGAAGCAAGCCCTAAGAGCCTAGTATGAAAGATTGGACAAACATCTTTTAAAGATTGGTTTCAACAAAGGTACTGCTAACAGTAATTTGTATTTCAAAGTTGATCATGAAAACATCTTGATTGTTGAAGTGTTTGTTGATGATATCATCTTTGGAGGAAGAGATAGTATGTGTAAAACTTTTGCAAATCAAATGAAAAGTGAGTTTGAGATGTCCATGCTTGGTGAAATGAATTTCTTCTTGGGTCTACAAATCACTCAAACAAAGAAAGGAATCTTCATTTCTCAAACCAAATATGTGAAAGAATTGTTGAAGAAATTTGGGATGGAAGATTCAAAACCAATGAATACTCCCATGGCAACTAGATGTAATTTGAGCAAAGATGATGATTCTCCCAAGGCTGATCAAACAAAGTATAGGTCAATGATTGGAGGATTGTTGTATCTCACTCAATCTAGACCAGGCATTATGCAAGTTGTTGGTCTTGTTGCTAGATTCCAGGCTGATCCTAGAGAATCTCATGTCATGGCAATCAAGAGGATATTTAGATATCTAAAAGGGACAGTTGAGTATGCTTTGTGGTATCCTAGAGATCATGATTTCTCTCTTCATGCATATATAGATGCGGATTGGGTAGGAGATGTGGATGACTGGAAAAGTACCAGTGGTGGAGCAATCTTTTTGGGGAAGAGATTGGTTTCTTGGCTAAGCAAGAAATAAGAGGCAATATCTCTGTCTACAATTGAAGAAGAATATATTGCAATAGTAGGTAGTTGCACTCAAGTTTTGTGGATGAAGTAGATGCTAAGAGATATCAAAGTGGAGTATGAGGAACCTATCACAATCTTCTGTGACAACTCAAGTGCAATAAATATATCTAATAATATGGTGTTGCATTCAAAGACTAAACACATATCCATCAAGTTTCACTTTTTGAGAGAGCAAGTGAACAAGAATGAAGTCAGATTCGAGTTTGTACCTTCCAAGGATCAAATTGCAGACATCTTTACTAAACCTCTACCTAAGGATTCTTTTGAGTATCTCAGGGAGAAGTTAGGGGTTATTGCCCCTCCGATGATGAACTAAGGTGTACTAAGGTGCATTAGTCCAGTGGATATCATAGTCATATCTTGTGATCTGGATTGATGATGGGCAGCTGCTACTCAGGGGGAGCAGCAAGTGTGATTCTGAAGTGTTGAAATTGTAAGTATGTGCCCTTTGCCATTGATGTCAAAGGGGGAGAGAAGATATGTGAAAAACAAGTGGTTTCTATTCAAAGGGGGAGTAGTAAAGGGAGAGAAGACATGTGAATGATTGTTGATGTTAGGGGGAGTTGTGACAATGAGAAGAAGTTCTTGTCTTGATGGTTAAAATAGTTTTTCACATCATATGTTGCCATCAATGACAAAGGGGGACATTGTTGCAAGTATGGGCCTAACTGGTGTTGTCATTGATTTCAACATACTCCTGTAGCATTAATGATAAGGATTGGATGAGCTGTGAGCTAAGGATATTGAGAAAATTGGTCTCAATCAAGAACATTGAAGAACAGTGATGATAGTAAGGCAAAAGTCCAAGATAGGATGAGGATCAGAGGATGCAGATTAAAGGGTTTGTAGATATGTGTCTTAAGGTGATCCAGTAGAGATTTCAGAGGTCCACATAAAGATTTGAAGAAGGTGTGGCTGCTCAAGTAAAACTGATTCCGGTAGGTGTTCAGAGATGACAGAGTGATACAGACAGGTCTGATGAGATCCAGAATTGTATTGTCCTATTCTGCGGATTTGAGGGAGTCTTGAGGAATTCTTTGTGGAGTGTCCACTAGATTGGTTCATGGTTTGAAGGTCTGCAAGCAACTATTCCTTTGTGACAGTAATGACAGACTGTGCTCTTAAGGTTCTGGATGAAGGGGAGATGGATTTCAATAAGTAGATGAAGTATGGATGTTCTTGGTGATTCAAGCAAGCTTGTGGAGGTGTTTGGATCGTGTCCAGTCCATTTTGGTGGTCTGCATTGAAGTTGGAGCTCGCATTGAAGAATAACTTCCAGATGATGGTGTTCTTTCTAAGACTGGCCGACTGGATGAGTTACACATCCTACGGATGTTCTTGTTGATGTTTGCTGACTTAGATGATCATTCCTAAGTTGATGTCTTGTATAAATAAGGGATTGCAAAGTCATTTCAAATTTGTCCTTATTGAGATGAGAGTGTGGTAGCAAGGAGGAGAGCGAAAGGCAGAGCAGAAGTATTGGGCTGAAATGGAACTGATTCAAGCATGGTGAAGATGCTATTCTCCAGTTCATGTATGTGATACTTATTTCTTTGTAGATAGTGTGTCTCTTGTAGGCAGTGAGCCTCTTATGAGCAGTGTAGTCAGGCAGTGAGCCCTAATTGGCATGTGCCATTTTGTTCTTTCTATTCTTCTAACAGAGAATATAATCTTAGGTTAATCACCCCGTGGTTTTTCCCTTAACTGGGTTTTCCACATCAGAATCTTGGTGTCTCATGTGTTGATGTGTTTCTTCTCTTAATTTGTTGCATTGTGCTTCCTTGATTGATTTATTATTATACTACTGAATTACAAAGTAGAGTTAAATGTTTAACTAGAAGAAAGTTTTGTACAACTAATTCACCCCTCCCCCCCTCTCAGTTGTGTGCCCTAAGTCTAACAGTCCTTTCATTTCCCCTATTCAAACATTCTTCATTGCATAATTTTTAGGGCATATTTTCTTCCAAGAACAAACAACCCTCTTGTCTTTTATCAACATTTCCATTCTATTAAGGTTTTAGATTAATTAATTTTCCCTAAATGCCACATGTTGACTTGAAACTTGAAGAAAATCATCATGGTACATGATTGGCCACCAAACATAATGGCTCTGAGTTCTTGTTGGGATATTTTTGTCCAATGAATGTTGTTGTTCATAATTCCCCACCTACTCTACTTAATCCCAATTGAAATCATGATGAATTTTTTTAACAACTACCAAGCTATGTTTGCTAAAATGTCTACAAAAAAATATCAACTAATAAAATTGTGATCCATTTAACAATTGGAGGTATGAAAGAAGTTGATTTGGACAAAGATGACGCCAAGTGTCCACTAAGATCCATGTCATTAGATCACATCTACTAATATTCATTCACACCTTACTATTGAAGTCATCCCAATTTCTACCGAAGCTATAGTGCTACTGAAGTGAACTCATGATGTTGTTGAAGTTACACATAGGCTTATTCCTAAATATGATAGTGTTGTCAAAGTGACTTGCAATTTATTGTTGAATATGACTATAATGCCCCAAGATTTCACCTAAGACATTAATGGTCAAAGAACAAATTAACATTTTTTATGACACTAATGTGACATCGACATGTCATAATGCACACATACATGCTAGAAATGTTGCAACACAATACAATGACACTCAAAAAGAAAAAATATTAACCTTGTAGTAATGAGTTTTCCATATTCCATGAAGATAATAGTAAGAGCTTAAGTTTTGTTGCATTGACATTTCAGATCACAGAGTGTGATCCAAAATGTCGATGCAACAAAACTTGTGACCTAAAACGTCAATGTAACAAAATTACATAGTTGAATCAAAAATCTCTTATTGTTGCATTGATGTTTTGGATCATGGAGTGTGATCTAAAATTTTGATGCAACAAAACTTACACAATTGAATCCAAAATCTTTTATTGTCAATCTTAACCTTGTCGTGTGACTTCACCACTATGACATCTCAACAAGGTCATATATATGGTTATGAAAATTGAGAATTAACGAGAGAATCTCCTTGCACAAATTATGTACATGAATCAAAATATTGGCATTCTAGAAATTGGAGTTAAAAGGTCTTCCTTATGGAATGAACAAAATAGAATAAATTTTCACTCTCTCAATTACAATAGTTAACTATTCCAAGTATTAAAGTATTAAGAATCTCAATAGATGTTGAATAGTAAAATAATAAAATATAGAAGGTTACAAGTAACCAAGAGATGGTACAAAGCACTATTCTTAATGTTTTATTTGTAAAGAAGGCACTTAAGCAAATTTCAGTATGCTTTCTCACCCATAACATGGTTAAAAAGTCATCATTTTGATGAACTTTAGCCCAACAAATAGCAATTGTTGGATGGAAGAATAGGACCATCTATCAAAGGACTTGATAGGTATATTTTCAATTTTTTAAACTTTAGTATGTATTACTAGTAGTATATAGTCATTTAGTATATTAAATTCTAGTTTCCATGTAACCATGTACCTTTTGTCTACATAATTCTTCTTTCTTTTATAATATAATATATTGTAGTTATTATGTTATGTTCTAATTTCCATGTGGCCATGTACCTTTTTGTCTATATAACTCTTCTTGCTTTCATAATATAATAGATTATAGTTATTTTCCATAATTTGCACCTTAAAACATCTTATATAATACCTCACAAATAACCTTAGGTTGTGCCATAAAACATCTCCAATGTAATGCCTTCCAGTGATTTTTTTATAATTAATATTAATAGTCATTAAGATTGACGTGGTCTTCTAAATTCCTCGACCTAAAAATCAAGAATATTCTCCGTAAGATCTGAAGGCTACTAAACCTCAATCTTTTGTATATGATATGTTAAATTCTAATTTATAGAAGAAATTTTGGTCTTTTATGAACGAATAAAAAAAAATGACTTAATATTATTTAATAGACAATTAGGTCTCATTCAAATGCATATGGGGCTAAAGTGTTGTCACTAAAGCAAGAATTAAAAGTGATCCTATGACCTTCGTAAGCTTCTACATTGTCACATAAGATAGGGAATTTTTACCTTTTCGTCTTTCTTATGATAGAAGATAAAAAGCTTGACACCTTTTCTCAAGCATGCCATTCTTCACAGTGTTAGTCAACCTACATTTTGTAAACTTTGTTGCTTGAAAGTTTTTAAGGCTTCATACCCTAAAGCATGTTTCTAATGAAAATTATTTATATATTACAAAGTATTCAAGTTAAACTTATGTTTAAGATCAAATTCTACTTATCTCTTTGCTCTTAATAATTAAAGCACGACTAACAAATGCTAACTAAATTATTTATCATGTTAAATAATAAAAGGTTAAGTAAATTGAATCTATATATTAATCTAATTATATGTAATAATTTTTAATATTTTTTCATTATTAATATAGTTTAGATATTGGGAGAGAATCAACATTGTTTGTGAATTGGAACATATTGGTAATTTAGCATACTTATCAATAATAGTGGTAATGACTTTACTATACTTATTAACAACTAATGAATGGGTACAAACCCATAGTTCATTGAAAAACACGAAATCAATATAACTAGGATACACAACAATTCATACACATCTTTGTAAATAAGGATACACAATTATTCACAACAATAAACAACTCTATATTTGTGGGAGTGGACCTTACTATGCTTATCCTTAGGTAGAACTAGGCATTACCTCAACTACTCTTTTGGTTGGACTAGGCCTCACTGAACAATCACAAAACAACAGTAATAGGACTAGGTCTTCACTATGCCTTGTTAATGGGAGTTGACCTCACATAATATTTCATGTGCAGTTGGAGTACAATTTGTATCATTATTGCCATTGATGATCACCATATTCAACTTTGTAGTCTTTTGTGAAATGCATTTTCTACTAAAGTAATAAACCAGTCTCTCAGCTAGTAGTGATCTTAAGATGGGTAATTAACACCCATTCTCTTGTGGTCCTCCAACCTCCTCTAGAACATTACTTATTGAATCAAATTGACCCTTATGGTGTTGTGGACCACAAATCGTTACATGATGCACTTTGAAATTTTCAACATTGTTTCATTTGATACTTATCTTGTTGTGATAATGAAAAAATAAAATCTCATCCTTGGATCCTTCGATGAAGTGGGCTCCCCTCAATCAAAAGATGTTTATATGAGTGCCAGGTATTGTCAATAATGCACCCCTTAACAAAGCTTTCAGAATAATATCTTTTTAATAGAATTTATAAATATATATCACAATTTTTTTTATATTTTTTAATAAAAATTTGCTAGGGCACCTGAACTATATTATATTAAAATACAAAATGCCCTCAAGTAGAACTAGTTGGGCAAGAAAGGCTTGAAGACATAGCCCTTAAGCAAAAAACTACTAACACCCCTTTGCAATACAAAGTCAACTTCTCAACACTAGAGAAGGGGTGGAAACAATATGAAGAGGAAATTTACTATAAGCCTCTTCTACATTCGATGCATCACCATAAACAATCTATATAGTAGATTACATAAACCAAAAAACATACATAGGAAAAAGACTATATTAATTCATCATATTTAAATCTTCCAAGAGGAAGCCCTATTGTGCAGGTTTATTGGTGGCTTCAACTTCCACAACAGGAGGGGACGAAGGCAGATAGAAGTGCAGAAGAAAGAATAGATCTTGGAAGACTTCTCTAACCGGCTCTTCTAAGTCATCGCCCAACACCCGAGCATGGTAGTACAGGCTATTTTGCATGGTCATAGTGCAATTGTTATGTAACCCATGCAAGAAGGCACTATAAACACAATGAACAGTTGGCCAACGTACAAGATCCTTGTGCAGGAATAAACCTCCCATAGGCACAGAACCTAGATGAAGATTATAATTTTACACTGCTTCATTAAACTTGTCAGTAGAGAAGAGAAACCCATGAAAAAAAATATGACCCAAATTTCTTACCAGCTCTGTGTTCTAAATTAAGTCCATTGCATTTGAGAGAAAATGAGAAACGGCTTGAGATGGATAGATAGTTCTTGGAAAGTGAAGCATTTCCTATCCACACACAGTCACAATTGCTTTCTCAACTTCCTCATCATAAACTTTAAAAATCTTAGCTAAAGATTCTACCCCCATAAGACCTTGTAGAGGCCTTTCCCATTCATGAATAGGGAACAAAATTCATTTGTTTCTCTAAAATGAACCCATATTACAATAGACTCCCCTCTCACATCTTTGAAATGACATACAAAAGAAACTATAGCTTAAAAGATAATTACAGAGCGCACACATCAAGCAAGAGAGTAAAAAATGATGAAGAAAATTGAATACTTAATGAATGGAGCCACGCAGGAATTGAATTCATGGCAATCATTATAGGCTTTGGGAATCAAAGGCAAAGTAAGCCGCCTTACTAATTGTTAAATGAATGCGTACCCAAAGTACATTGCAATCTCCATTCGCACAAGGCAATTATGTCACTTGTCACGCACAAACATCTCACCACAATCAGAAAAAAATCATTAGGAGGAAATGGCAAAAAAGGAAACCTGCCAAAAAAGAAACAAAAAGTTATCAGTAAAAGCCTACTTCTCTAAATTAGAGAAGTAGGAATTTGAAGTTGGAATATTCCAAACTTCCTTCCAAATATTCTTAGCACCCACCCACCAATCCAGCCATACAAAGGGCATAGAGAATTCTTTGACTAACTAAATAGAGTAGCCACCACAAAAAGCATCAAAGTCTCTTACAATCATCCTCCAAAATTTTAACAACACCATCCAACTGTAACAAGGAAATTGAATCCCATTCCAACGAAACCTCCTCTTGGTCACAAGAAACATTGGCAAGAAAATCTGCTAGATTATTCCCTTCTCTGTAAGTATGCAGGATTTGAAAAGATTCAAAGGAGTCCAAGATACTCGAGACATCATGAAGAAGATATCCAATCTTCCAATTAGGAGAGGACCTCCTTCTAATGGCATTGACTATATTCAAGGAGTCACCTTCAATTACAACATTTCTAATCCCAGTCTTCACAACAAGTTTAAGGCATGTAACCAATGCCAAAGCTTCAGCTTCATTATTAGAACAAATTATAAATATGAAGCAAAACATTTTTGTAAAATATTTTACAAAGATATTTTTCCCAAGCTAACAAAATATCATTAATTTTGTTCCCTGTAGTAGGATATATTGAATTAAACTAATTTCTCGAACACACTAAAATATTTATACAGAGTATATAATCTAAACTATATAAAATAAACCACGCTCCCTTTTTAATATTTAAATGTGTTGGAAATCTAAATTTTAATAAAATACATTGTAATTGAAAAGAAGAATAAAATATATTTTACATAAATCTGGGGAAAATAAATAATATAAGAATTTAGAATCTATCTTAGATAAAAGAGTTGAGAATGATAAATGTAATAGAATGAATATTTCAAAAAAATAAATGAATTAATAATGGTGTTGTTTAGCGTGAAAAAGAGGGGTTTAGTAATTTCAAGGGTTTATGTGGAATTCTCCTTTCACACCAACATTCAAGGACATTGAACTGAGTAGAGAACTCTACTACAAATCTCATGTCACTTGGAATAGAGGGAAGATTGGAATTGTGTGAATTTGTTGTTCAATTAAGTCTGATTATGCTCAAAACCCTAATTTCATAAAATCGTAAGCAAATGGACAAATCACAGAAAATGATCACACACAGAGATATCAAATGATAACGAAATACATACCTGATTTCAAAGTTCAGTGTACATAAAAGTCGAGGACTAATGAGTGGGTGAATTAGTCCAATGTACATATTTTTTTGTCAAGATTTCTAAAGAATGTCTACAACATAATTCTGTTGTCATAGGGATTTCACCGCATCATAATCTGGAGGACTAATGAGCAGGCACCCTAGACTAAGCCCTAATTTTCTTCTTTGCTCTACACTTCTGACAGTCTGTAATGCCTCCATGCAACTCCACTCCTTCCGCTTCTGAAATGTGTAACCTATAATCATAGAAAAGTGGGTTGGGGGTTGTGGTGTTTAGAGGCTTGCATCAATCAAGGTCCAGAGAGACATTCAAGTCTTCTGAACACCGTTGTCAGATAAAGAGTGCATATCCCTGTGGGATAGAGGCAAAAACCAATTGATAAATGATTGAGAACACAAATGAATGTCACCTTGATGGTGTATCTCACATGAACATGAAGATCTTTCACATCATGAGAAGATGAAGCCAAATCTGCATAACAAACACAATAACAAAATAATACTACTATTTAACAATGAATACTTTGAAAGGTCTCAAATCATAAGGATGCCAAAAGCTCATAATCATCTTGTAGTTTACAAATGAATGCCTGAAGCTGCTTATTTATTCAACTAAGCAACTTCCCACCAAGAAATTCATAATTCAAACATGAGGTGTCGGCCTAGGACCTAATAATGGTCACATAACCGACACATGAAAATAGGTCCTAACCCAAAATAGGGCAAGACTAGGGCGCGAGCGCCGAAGTCGTCCCCCCTATTTCAGGAAGGAGTCATCATAAGTACATCTCCCGAGTCCCATTTTCCATAAAACTTAGGGGTTTCTTCACCAGAAGTCATCACTAACATGCAAGATGATCTAAATGCATTCTAAAGGACCCAGGAGCTAAACATAGTAGGGAAAATGCCCTAGGGAGACATTTTTTGATGTAACATTTAGGGCCCACTTTAATGTATGCATGAACGTGAGATCCATACATGCATGTTAAAGTACAGTCAACGAACACAACAAACACGCCAAGCACATAGAGCTAATGCATACACAAAGATTGAGAACTATTCCTAGCCCCTAGTCTCAGGTAGACATTAGAGAAGACACGCTGCAAACATGCCAAACACAATGAAGATAGTAATAGGCATGCAAAACAAAGAGAAGATGGTAATAGTCATGCAAGACACGAAGAAGATAGCATTGAAGACATGCAAAACATAGTGAATACAGCGAATACAGTGATTATTTGTTTTTTTCATTTTTATTTTTCCCATATGAATGCAAATGCAAGTACAAGGAAAGTAAACACACAACCCATAATGCAGGAGGAACTCATTGCCACTAGTCTTTAGACTACATATGGGGCAACAGACACGTAATACAAATCTCAGAGTGCAGGAGGGACTCATCACCACTAGTCTTTAGACTGCACTTGAGAACAAGCATGCCATACAAATCCCAAAACATAGGAGGGACTCATCACCACTAGTCTTTAGACTATGCTTAGGAACAAAGATGCCATACAAAACCTGACTGTAGGAGGGACTCATTGCCACCAGTCTTTAGACTACAACATGGGGGAAAACACATGGAAAGCATGGAGAAAACACGGCAAACAAGGTGATGGAAGAAACCTATTGCTAGGTTCGCTACCATATCAGGCACATAATAGGTACACATGGATGATTGCGCTTCGCCACAACAATCGCTGAAGACACACTTAACAGTTAGTATAGTCTCAGATCTGCTCCCTGCCTACTCAGAGGACTTTTTGAAAATGACAGGATTATGCGATCTGCTCGAGAAATACACCATCCCTGCCTTTTGTAGAATGGCTTAAAATAAAACGATATGCATGATATCCTACCTCTACAAAGGGATTAATAATTGCAATATAGAAATAAAGATGTGCACTCGCGCCAAGATACAACATCCCACCTCCGCAGAGGGCTTACAAACATGCTTCATTAGTATCAATATCATCAAATAGCTTACCAAAATATATGCCCCCACCTTAAGGTGGTTGATATCATGTACCGATATCAAGCACATTAAGGTAGGAAGAAAACACACAAGGGAAGAAAAGCTCTTGCAAAGCCTGTGCCCCCAAAGGTGACATGTACTTTACGATCGCCAAATGTTCCCACAAACACATTCCTACAAGAAAAGATGTTAGAGATCTTTCGATAAGATAATAACCACATCACATGATCAAAATCAATGCATGTAAAATAATCACATCAAGAAGCCAAGGTTACACTTACAAATTTGGAAACTAATTATAACCATGGGGCTATACCGTAAGATCTCATAATCGAATGTAAATGAGGCGATATTCAAAGATAAACAAAGTGCATGAATTAGCTATATTGTTATAGTTTGTTAGTGTGATAAGACAACATCAAAATATCACATGAAGTGATTCTACTAGCCAAGCGGGTAAGTGCACAAAGATGAGGAACCAAAATGGGGTCTTAAGATGCCACTTTTTTTTTGAAATCAAGAAACATTGATGTTGGATGAGAAATTGAAGATAGCAGCACTCAAAATTTGAATATGGAACAAAAACAAGAGTTGTAGTGCTCCGAATCTAGTTTCTAAACTACTAATTTTTTTCCAAAAATGGTTGAGATTAAGGGGTTCAAAAAGGGGGAGCACACAAATTGGTCCTATTTTTCTCAAAAAAACATAACATGGCATCTGGTGTGCTCCCTCTAAAATGTTAACTTTTTTTAGTATTTGAATAATAGCTCTGGTGAGAAATTAGCTAACACCATGTAGTTTATCCCTAATTTTTCTAATAATTTTTTCATGAATAATTAATTTTTTAGTAATTTTTAATGTGGACACATCCTAAAAAATAGAAATTTGAATGTGCTCCCCCCTAAAATATTTGAAAACTAATCAAAAATTGAAAAAAAAAATTTGAATACATGTAGAATGGAGTCTAGTTTCTAAAAGTGTAACTTATTTCAAATTTTGATGAACAGTTAAAAAAAAGTGAAAAATATAGGACACTGGTTTTTGATAAACAATGGACATGTGCTGACAAAAGAAATTCAAGATGAAACCCTTAACATACTCAAAATGTGAAAAAACTTATATGGTTAGATAGCTAAGAGAGAGATTAAGATTATCGTGGTATTTTTTTGAGTTTTCATCAAAATAAGTGCAAACCTAATGGGGAGCATGCTCCAGATTATGCGGTTTTTGCTACAATCTGGAAAAACATGTCTTTGGACATCCTAAACACAGTCCAAGACTTTGGGTTGGAAACCCAAGACAAATCCAAGCCTTAGGCTTGGAAATAACCAAGACAACACATAACGCGAGTGTGTTATAATGCGCTCGTATTTTGTGCATTCACATAATGTGAGCACGTTATAACGCACTCATGTTATGGTGAGCTAAAACATCTCTCTCTCTCTCTCAGAGGTAGAGAGATAGCGAGATGGGAGAAAGTGATATATAGGGAGAGAGAGATATAGAAAGAGAGTCATAGTTTTCCTTTTTCCATTTCCTTCATCGATAAGGGAGAGGGAGAGATAGGGAAATAGAGGAATGATAGTGGAGGAGGTAAGAGATATGTAGATAGTGAGAGATAGATAGGTAGAGAGAGAGGAGACAGGTAGGGAGAGGTAGAGAAGAAAGAAGGGAGAGATAGGGTGATATAGAGTGAGTGAGATGTCCAGAGAGATAGGGAGATAAGGGAGATATAGGGAGATAGAGGTTTGGGGTTACTCAGGTTTAGGGTTTAGGGGTTAGTGGTTATGATTTAGGGGCATCATTTAGGGTTTAGGGGTTTAGAGAGAGAGACTAATTTTGACATTCAACCCTTAACCCAAACAATCGTAAACTCCTAAACCCTAAATAATGCCCCTAAACCCTAAACCCAAGAAACCCTGAATCTTTATCTCTCTATCTTTATCATCCCTCTACATTTTAATATCTCTCCCTAAACTTGAGCAACCCTAAACTTATAAACCCTAAATAATACCCCAAGATCCTAAACATCTCTCTCTCTCTCTAGATAGAGAGTGAGGGACATGTCCAGAGACATAGGGAGAGAGACTAAGAGGTAGAGGTATGATAGAGATAGGGAGATAGGGGAGAGATAGGGAGATAGAGGTTTAGGGTTTCTTAAGTTTAAGGTTTAGGTGTTTGGAGTTTGGTGTTTGGAGGTTTAGGGTTGCTCAAGTATAGAGCTTAGTGTTTAGAGCATAGGCGAATTATTTAGGTGTTAAGGTTTGGGAGGATTAGGGTTTAGGGAGAGACGACTTATAGGGAGATATAGAGAACATTGAGAGGAGAGACAGAGAGATAGAGAGTGATGGACATGGCCAGAGACAGGTAGAGAGATTGAGAAGTAGTAGGACAATAGAGATAGGGAGATCAGGGAGAGATTGGGAGATAAAGGTTTAGGGGTCTCTTGAGTTTAGGGGTTGAGAGAGAGAGAAAGAGAGGTGTTTAGGGTTTCTTAGGTTTAGGGTTTAGGGGCATTATTGAGATATTTAGAGGTAGAGGGATGATAAAGATAGAGAGATATAGATTTAGGGTTTATTGGGTTTAGGTTTTAGGGGTTAGGGTTTAGGGGAATTATTTAGGGTTTAGAGGCTTAGGTTTAGGGTTTAGGGGCATTATTTAGGATTTAGGGGGTTTATGGTTTCTTGGGTTTAGTGTTTAGGGTTTCATGTCAAAAGGTCTCTCTCTCTCTCTCTCTCTCTCTCTCTCTCTCTCTCTCTCTCTCTCTCTCTCTCTCTCTCTCTCTCTCTCTCTCTCTCTCTCTCTCTCTCTCTCTCTCTCTCTCTCTCTCTCTCTCTCTCTCTCTCTCTCTCTCTCTCTCTCTCTCTCTCTCTCTCTCTCTCTCTCTCTCTCTCTCTCTCTCTCTCTCTCTCTCTCTCTCTCTCTCTCTCTCTCTCTCTCTCTCTCTCTCTCTCTCTCTCTCTCTAGATCCTACCAATTTCCTTTTCCTTTCTAATTTCCCTTTAGATCGCACCAATTTTCCCTATTTTACTATTTTCCACCTCTCCTCTCATCATTCTTCCCATCTAATCAACTTTCATTTTATCTTGTTTCCATTTCATCCTCCAATTGATATCCTCATCACTCTTTGTATGTCTTAGTTTTCTTGTTTCTATTTTCTTTGTCGATAAGGGAGATGGACAGGGAGGAAGAGTGAGAGAGGGGAGAGATGGAGGGGAGAGATAGGGGAGAGGTAGGGAGATAGGGAGAGATAGAGGGGATAAATAGGGAGATAGAAAGTGAGCGAGATGTCTAGAGAGATTTAGAGGTAGAGGGATGATAGAGATAGGGAGATAAGGGAGAGATAGGGAGATAGAGGTTTAGCGTTCTACGGGTTTAGGGTTTAGGAGTTAGGAGTTATTGTTTAGGGGCATTATTAAGGGTTTAGGAGATAGAGAGAGAGAGAGAGACTACTTTTGACATGTAACCCTAAACCTCTAAACCCTAAATAATGCCCCTAAACCTCTATCTCTCTATCTCTATCATCCCTCTAACTCTCAATCTCTCTTCATATGTATTTGGTCATGTCCCTCACTCTCTATCTCCCTATCTCTCCCCTCAGTCTCCTCTATATCTCCCAATTGGTCCTCTCTCTCCAAACCCCAAACCCTATACCTCTAAACCTTAACCCATAAAACCATAAACCCTAGACCCTAAATAATGCCCCTAAACCTTAACCCCTAACCCTAAACCATAAACTTGAGAAACCCTAAACAGTTAAACCCTAAACCTAAGAAACCCTAAATCTCTATCTCCTTATCTCTCACCTATCTCCCTATCTCTATCATCCATCCACCTCTCAATCTCTCTCCCTATGTCTGGCCATGTCCCTCACTCTCTATCTCCCTATCTCTCCCATCGGTCTCCTCTATATCTCTGTATTGGTCCTCTCTCTCTAAATCCTAAACCCTAAACCTCTAAACCTTAACAACTAACCTCTAAACCATAAACCCTAAACCTAAGCAAACCTAGGAGAGAGAGAGAGAGAGGAGATGAGGTAAAGAGGGGAAGGAGAGAGATAAGGATAGAGAGATTGTTTTTGACATGCAACCCTAAATAATTGGACCTTAAACCCCAACCCCTAACCCATCAACTATAAACCCTAAACCTTGAGCAACCCTAAACACATAAACCCTAAATAATTCCCTAAACCCTAAACCCCTCTCTCTCTCTCTCTCTCTCTCTCTCTCTCTCTCTCTCTCTCTCTCTCTCTCACAGACACAGACAAGGCTAGAGAATACCACATTTTTGTAGATTATGGGCCAAGCCATGAATATACTTATATGTCATTGGGTAATTGACATGCCCATCTAATTTTAGTGCACAACAATATCCAACACTTTTGTGCAAAAGGGCAGCCTAAAAACAAATGCTTATCATCTTCCTCATTGGCTTTTTAAAGGACACACCTAGAAGGACCCTGATAGCTCATTTTTGCAAACTTATCTGCTATTAAAATTTGTTTTTGCAATACTACCCATGTGAAGGTTCCATCTTTTGGAAGGCAAAGCTTATGCAACAAAGTTGTAAAGGTAGGTTGGTGACTTCCTGACTCTATTCAAAGGCTTGGTAACCATCTTTCACATTGTAATTGCCTAGATTTTACACCAATCCACAATATCCTTTCCCCACTATCTCTAATAGTAATCAATTTGTTCTTTAGCATTGCCTCAAACTCTCATGCTTAGTGGTAGGCAACCCCATCCCTACTTAAATCTTTCCATCACCAAACCTCAACACTGTCTATGACATAGACTTCCATGTAATCTTTAACTAAGTTCCCCAAATACTAAAAAAGCATCCTTTTCAAGAGAAACCACTTCCAAAACCAACTCTATGCTTGGGAATCCCTCGAGGAGTCTTCCCAAAAGAGGGTAGATTATACATCATAAACATCCCAAGTCAAATAATCTATGATAAGTGATCAATAGTTCATCATGGAAATTCCAAATCCTAGACTCTTTTTGTAATGAACAAGTAGAAAAGATTCTCAAGTTATCATTTTCTTCCAAGTATTTGTTCTATAGCATCTTGACCCATTTTAAGTGTGGGTTTGTATACATTTTCTAAATCAACTTCACACCGAAAGACTTGTCTTATTTCTAAAGATCTCTCATGCCATCACCCCTCAACTTCTCTCTCTTTACAAACCTTATCCCAAGCTATGAGAGATATCTTTTGCTTTTACAAGGTCCTCTATTAGAAGAATTTTGTCATATTTTTATTTAATTTTTGGTTGGAAGCCTTAGTAAGAGAAAGGCATGACATCAAAAAAATTGGGATTGCAGAGATAACTACTATGAGCATTGTTATCTGACGAGCCTAGAATAGCAGCTCCCTTTCCATGAGGTCAATTGAGAACTGATCTTTTCTCCAAGAGGATCCCATAGTTTACCCAATCTCAATCATGTCGTGAGGGAAGTCCTAGATATTTGCATGTAATAGTTCTCTATTAAAGTTCAGAGATTGTAGAATATCTTGTTCTTTCATTAAGTTAGTAAAAAAGATAGTATTTCTAATTTGACTTTACTAACCTCTTGACCTAGTGTTGAAGTGTAGATATCCAAAATTTATTTTATTTGTAAGGCTTCCTTTCTTTTTACCATGCCAAAAAGTACAGTGTTATCCACAAATCTCTGGTGTGTGATCATTGGAACATTTCTAGTAGCCTAAATACATTTAAATCTTTTGTTTGTAGTAGCCTACATGATCTTTCTTCCAAAGTGCCTTCACCATTATGATAAAGAAAAACGGAGAGAGAGTCTCTCTTCCTAGATCTCTTGACAACTCAAAAATACCTTCAAGAGAGCCATTTAATAAAACTAAAAATATATGGTAGGACATGCAATTTAAATCTGATTTACCAAACTAGTTTTGAATCCAAAGCCCCTCCATCACTTTAAATAGGAAACACTATTCTGCTTGGTCATATACTTTTTTAATGTCCAATTTCATTAGCATGCATTGTTTCTTGGTGTTTTGATCGAGTGAATAACTTCTTGAGCTATTATCATCCCATCTAGTATTGACATTCTAGCATGAAATCAGTTTGGTCATATGAAATAATATCCAGGAGAATATTTTTCATTCTATTTGCAATTTCTTTGTCATGATCTTGTATGGGTTCTGCCGTGATAATGGGTTACACTTTCTAAGGCATCCTGATTTTTGCTGAAATCACATATTTTTAGAAAATATAATGATTTAAGCCTTCAAAGGTTCCATTTAAAGGATTTTAGTTGAAGCAGGTTTGATCAAACCCCCATAGATTTAAACCTGCTAGTTTTAAACCATACCTATAATGGAGTCTCCTCTACACCTAACAAAATGCTGATAAAAAACTACTTTTGATTTACCTTTTGAGGGTTCAAATGAAATTCATTTAAAATTTATGTTTTGTAAGTATGTAGTCCTTATTATAAAGCTTCCCAAAACGTATAATTTTAAATATATTTAATTTGATTATTATATTTATTTTTATTTCTTGTGAATGTAGGTTTTTCACTAAACATCAAGTTCTCTATTCTACAAATATGAAAAATTAGTAAATTAGTGAAAAAAATTCTAAAAAATATCTATGCCCTAGGTATTGATGTCCTTGTTTCAACAAAAAAAAAATTGAATTTGAATACATGCAAAAAAACCTTATGTTTAACATATACACCTATGTCTAAATTATAATTGGTTCGACTTCAAAACTTAATTAAAAAAAATATTCAACAAAACATTATGAAACCAAATGCATGCCCTGTATATTGGTGTTACTAACCTAAATTCAAAAGATTAGAATTTTATCCTTTGTAGAAAAAATGTTATGTGCTACAGAATACACATCCACTTTAAAAAATGTTGTTTACTATTAAAAACTAGTTATCAAAGGAGAGACAAAAAATATATATTTAGAATCTACAAAAAAATCTCACAAATCAGTAGTTCGTACCATCTTCAAATTCCTAAGGGTTAGCAACTATAAAGGTTCAGAAAGTGAAGATTTTAGTTCAAAAATATTATTTCACTGTCAAGTTTGGCCAAAAAGTAACCCATTATTGTGCAATGACTCGTGTATGGTATTGCAAAGGGTGGTATGATGGAATTCATCAAGAAATGAAGGTTTCTCTTTTTTTGAAGATGAGTGTGATGAATGTATTATTGTTTCTTTCAAGAGTTTCCCCAATTTTTTTTTCTTTTTTTTAAAGAAAAAGGTGGTGAAACACCGATAGCATTGCATAAAATGTTCTTACAGAAAAGAAGCCATATCTACATATGGCAAAAAATAGATTTAGAGTCCATAAACTAGCTAATCTGTCAACTGCTCTGGATGGATTCAATCTGTGATTTGCTAGCTATCAATAGATATGGGTCCCAAATATGTTTAGCTTCCTAAAGGTTTAGGGGATTCACTCAGCTACCAATGTGTCTAATGACTTTGCTTATAGTGGTAGTACCTCACTCCATAGCTTAGGTAAAATTGATATCCTCTTTGTGAGAAATGATAGCTCTTGGTTTACCTCACGAATGGGAACTAGTCGATCAGGTAGGGGTCATTTCCCTTTTCGCTGGTAGGTCCTCTCAATGGGCTAGCTACTTTGGGGTTCTTGTGGTACTGCTCACAATGAGTTTTAGGGCTATGCCTAGGCACTTCCCATAATTAAGTGAATAGGGATTATTTCTTGATCCCAACCTGTAATTTAAATGAACAATATAGATGCAGAAAAAAGAACTACCTGCAATAATCATAGTGCCTAGAGGTTACTGCAAAAATAGAGAAGGAATTTACTGATCGCAGGCCACTTCGAGGGGCAACCTCCTTTCAGTAAGCTCAATACAATAAATTCATGGATTCCTTCATTGGCCTCAACACATACTTATATACTAAGTCTAATCTAAACAACTATGACTTCCCATGAATGTGGAATAATATAATATACTCATGGGACGACTTCCAAAGCATATGCATCCAAATGTAATATACTAACAAAGTAAAGAGAAGGGTTAAACACGGGTTCCTAACACCCTTGAAAGTAACTCTAATCCTCACACTACCACCACCTAAAACAACAACAAAAGTAAAATCTTTCTTAAGTTACATTGGGTTTCACTAAAAATTTATAAAGGGTAGTGCACCAATAGCAGCACTATTGGAGGAATTACTTAAAAAGAAAAGTGAAAAATATTGAATGGAATGAGCAGTGTCAATCCTCTTTTGACATATTAAAACAAAAAAATGTTGAATCTCCTATCTTGATACTCCTTGATTGGAACATTGCTTTCCATGTCCATTTAGATGCCTCAGACATAGTAGTAGGTGTGGTATTAGCTCAACCTAGAGGGACTAAAGATCATCCTATAGCATTTTCTAGTAGGAAGCTATCAAAAGATGAGAAAAATTACACTACAACAGAAAGGGAAACACTAGCATTGATGGTCTATTCACTACAAAAAAAATTATACACTACCTACTATCCACACCCCTTCACCTTCTTTACTAACCATGAACCAATAAATTACATGTTAAACAAACCTATCATACAAGGAATAAATTTATGTAGATGTTTGCTACTATTCAAAGAATTTGAATTTAGCATTAAAATCAAACCAGGAAAACAAAACCAAGGTCCCATATCTATCAAGAACTAAAATAGGAGATGAGCCAGAAAGCCATAAAGAAGAACTCCCTCATACAAACCTATTTAAGGTCAATGTGGTGCAAGAAGAACTAAAAGATATTGCACATCTACTAGCCACAGGAGATATTTTGGTTGAGATCTCTATAAGATAAACAAATCCTTATGCAAAAGTCTTTTCCCTATACACTTGTCCAAGGAGAAATGTATATCAAAGGGAAAGATGGTATCATTAGAAGAGTTGTTTCTGAACATGAAAGAGAGGACATTATAAAGAAGAAAATGAAGCTATAGCAAGAGGACATTACTCTAGAGACTTATAGAAAGAAAGATGAAACTAGTAGGCTTGTGGTGGCATACCCTATTCCAAGATACAAAATGATATGTAAATTATTGTGACATTTGTCATATAATGGGTAAACCCCACCGCTAGAGATGAAATTCAATTAAGACAAGTATCAACACAACTTTTGAGAAATGGGCAATTGACTTTCTTGGACCCATAGATCCTTCGTCCAAACAATCCAAAATAAAGATACATTATCACTAAAGTCAAATATCTTACAAAATGGTGTAGAATGTCAACCTACAAAAGACTGTACCATAAAAAATAGATGCAAATTTCCTCTATGAGGAATATAATCACTAGATTTGGATGTCCACTCAATATTACAAGTGACCAAGGAAACATTTTGTAAGTAACATGGTTTTTGAGTTACCACAATCTTTATGAAAGCACACAATACCACCCTCAAGAAAATGGGGCAAGTGAGGCCTTAATAAAATCATTTGGAAGATGTTGATAAAAATGTGTGATGGAAACATGACATATTGGGAACTGAAAGTACCCACAGTACTTTGGCCTACCAGACCACATACAAAAGAAACATGAGTAAGACAAGTAGCAAGTAATAATGATCTAGTACAAGATACTAATGGTGTCATTTGAAGGCAAAATTAGATACCTTACACTCTCAACTGTAGCAATTCTAAGATCAAAGTGAACAGATAAAATCACAAATCAAATATCTAAGAGAAGTGGTAAGCTTAAGGTTAGAATACATCACTGGAATAGTTACTGAGGCAAAACAAATTACACAAAAGGTAACAGTATCGGCTACCTTAGGTGAGGTAGAAGATACACATATTTAGCTTGAAATCCAGATACAAATTTTGACATCTACAAAGAAAAAAGTGGGATACTACTTGTTGGTAAACAAATTTGTCACTGCAGATTTGAATGTGACTCACCCAATGAGGAATGATAGATGTCCCAACAGTTGGAAAAGTTGTTACTGGACTAACAACTTTCCTCTACATTTGAGAGGGATAGCTCCCTTATATGATGGGGGTATTTGTAGGTTTTTGTGTACTTTTAAACTAAAAGTACAAAAAAGGAGGAAAAGGAAAACTAACAATTAAGATGATTTACAAAAACCCTAACAATAGATATACGAATGTTGGTTCAGATTTCACAAAGTCAAAACAAGTTCTGAGGGGATTTCACCATTGAAACTAGAAACTACGTTCTTGAACCTATATGATTGATTGTGTGACAATGAGTTTTTAATATGCAGTGATGATGAAAAGAAGATGATGAATCTCAACATATGAAGAGACAGGTTTCTCTAGCACATTCAAATTGAGATACCAAGATATGATTGTGTTTCATTACATCAATTGCATGGTTTATATCAATTCTTCAACAAATGACCAATGATTTACACAAAGACACAAAGGATTACTAATTTAACATATGATATTCTAGTAATGATAACTCAGAAGCACAATTGAACTGTACAAACTAAATTCACTCTTTATTAGATCTTTCATGAAATTATACAACTTCATAAAGCCTTCATGTAATAAGTGTTAGACCAAAAGTCTGTGAAAAACTTCTCCATACGTTCCCCTCAAAATGTCTCTTCCAAAAAGCCTCTTTACATAAGCAATAGCCTTGTATTTATAGGCTTCTCTTTAGTAACTACCTTGTAACCACCTGATAACTACTTTGTAACTACCTTTTCGAAATACAATAATTTAAAAATAAGCTTTATTCTAGTTAGGTTTGAACTAACTTTTCTAGAAACAAAGCTCATTCTCTAACCCACAATTACAACATATGACATATGTCACTTTTACAAAAAAGTAACATTAAACTTGCAACTTTCAAGTTGTGAACTTTGATAGGTTACTTTCCATCTCCGTTTGCTCCATTTTGGTAGTAAAACCTTGTTAGATCTTGATGACTCCTCTGTATACCTGAATCGTAGACTCCTATGTTTGCATATACAAAACATGGATTGTGGAAAATGGATGTCTTTCAATATCATCTCAATAGTCATAAACTAAATAATGCTAAGCATTTTCTTGTTCTAATTACAATCATAAAATACCATTTCATATCCGCTACTCATCTGGTTCCCTGTTTATGCTCCCACATTTGCATATATTTGAAGGCTCTTTCCAAGTATGTTCTAGAGGTTGATATAACATTTTAGTGCAAGCCTTGAGAAATACATAAATTCTACCAAAGCGCCTAAATTTCTACTATACTTGTTTGCAAATACATTTGAAAATGTTGCAACGTCCTGGATCATAGCATTTCTAATGAAGGAAGAAAAGACCATTTGCTAAACTCCTACACAATAATGGGTTACCATTGCTAATATAAATGTTTAAAAGTGCATTAAATTTCCTCCAATACCATCCATCCTTATATCCTGTTCGATCGGTTACTTTCCATCTCAGTTTTCTCCATTTTGGTAGTAAAACCTTGTCAGATCTTGATGACTCCTCTGTATACTTGAATCTTAGACTCCTATGTTTGCATATACAAAACATGGATTGTGGAAAATGGATGTCTTTCAACATCATCTTAATAGTCATAAACTGAATAATGCTAAGCATTTTCTTGTTCTAATTACAATCATAAAATACCATTTCATATCCGCTACTCATCTGGTTCCCTATTTATGCTCCCACATTTGCATACATTTGAAGGCTCTTTCCAAGTATGTTCTAGAGGTTGATATAACATTTTAGTGCAAGCCTTGAGAAATACATAAATTCTACCAAAGCACCTAAATTTCCACTATACTTGTCTGCAAATACATTTGAACATGTTGCAATGTCCTGGTTTATAGAATTTCTAATGAAGGAAGAAAAGACCATTTGCTAAACTCCTACACAATAATGGGTTACCATTGCTAACATAAATGTTTAGAAGTGCATTGAATTTCCTCCAATACCATCCATCCTTATATCATGTTCGATCAAGTTCTACATTGTTTTTTTGAACTTGATTTATAGTTTTTGAAATCTTTAAACAAATCTATTCTCTACATATCTACATTTTTGGTAGTCCATGAGATGAGATTTAACTGAGACATTACGCCAAATAGTTCATGTGGCTTTTCCTACTAAGCAGTATTTGATAGCAACATGATATATTTCTTCAAGCCCCTTATCATAATGAAAATTAAAAGCCATACAATTCTTCAATCACAATTTCCTTCATATTAGGGTGAATAGATATGATAAATGATGTCCAAAATCTAAGCCCACTTTCCATTCTATATTTCCAAACTCATTCACATGAGATAAAATTAGTTTGTACTCTTATTTAAATTTAGTCTTTAAAAGACCCAACATACTCTTTGATGTTTTGTCCTAAAAAAATGATAGAACATATTTGGAGCCTCATCTAGTGCAATCACAAAGTGTTCAAACCTAGGCTTTAGGCAAAAATTGAATTTCCATCCTTTGACTCCATTAGACCATAAAGTGGTTGTTGACACAAATATTTCACTTTTCTTTCTAGTAGCAAAATAACTAAAAATAACTCCAATTCCTCATTCCAAAGCTTCAAAATCTTTTTCCACAAAACCATTTTATTTTATTCATGTGACAACAATTATATTCTATTTGACTACATTCCTTTGAAGAGTTTTATCAAACATCTTTCATGTTGTGGCTATGCTTCAACATTTCTTGTGTTAAAGTTCCTTGAACAAAGTCTATCCGAATCAAGGACAATACCATGCACCTATAATCACATCCATACATTTGTCCTAGAATCGTGCAATCTTTGTGATTAATTTATGTGCTTTAGCTTCTTTGGTGGTTATTATAACTACCTCTTTGTTTTCATCCTTGATTTAAGGAGTTTTGAAAACCCTTTAAAACTTCCAATACAATGTATTTCAGATTTTTGAATGAATTCTATAACCTCTTCGAATATATTGTATTTATGAAGCATTTGTTGGATACCATAAGACCACATTTCTTGAGGCATTATGTCAAACATTTCATGTGCCCTACCTATGCTTTTACTTTGTTATATATGTCTTCCATGGCGATTGTAACTGGAACAGTTACCAAAAAATATGCATTCAGGTATACTTTCATGGACGCCATACTTTATTTTATGTCTCCTTACGATGAGAGGATGCTTGCAAAGGCTATCGAGTTTTGCATTATACCAGCAACTGTCATTCGACCTTTTCGATAAACGCATTTTCTATATATCATGCAAGCATTGCATTTCACAAGCCTTGTTTATGCTTGCATATTTTCTAAGTGACTGCAAATCATGGAAGGCAATTTTACACATGCTAAATGCAATGAAATTTATTTTGTTTATATCTTACACTCCCTACATTCCATGAGATGACATTTCCTTAAAGCATTTTGTTAGACAATTCACATGCCTTGTCAATGCTTTAGCATTATGCATATATGTCTAATAGCACATTTCCAGCCATAATATTTGATCACTGTCCATTACAAGGGGGACACTGGCATTTGGGAAGTCTGGCTCTACACCAACAAGTTGCATTTGCTTTAAAGTTTCTAAATCCCTTTCAACAAAACCATTTTGTTCATATCCGATGATTTTTGCATCGCACGAGGTTACATCTCTTTGAGGCGTAGTGTCAAATGGTTCAATGTGATTTTACTTAAAAATTTAAAATGGATTTTCAACAAATGCATTTTGTCCATATCCTTCCATTAATAGTGTGCCATGAGAGTGTGTGGGAAACAAAATATTTAGCGCCTCTTTTAGCTGGTTCTTTCCAAATGTTGCTAAGTGTATTTGCACCAAAATTTCAGTGACGTCTTCAGTAAATACATGGAGTGCATTGTATATTTTATGCATTCATGGTAGGGGACATGCAAATGAATTTTGTAGACTTGTCCAAAGCTCCCACTAATTATAAAGGATGCAAGTTCACAAATCACAATGATTAGCATGAGATTGGGCTGAGCAGTAAATAGAAATGATGTTATATGCCAGTTAAAGAATAGTCCATGCACTATATGCATGTTTTCTTCAAGTATCTAATTGTCCATAATCACTATAGAGTTCTCGTTTCTGCACATTCCATGCATGGCATTGCCATTGGGAGAGAAATCTACTCTTTCAATAATAAAAATCACTTTTTAATAGTGATTTGCCACATCCTTATATAATATGTGAGATAAAGAAACTAATTTGAAGTAGTATCATATATTGTTGGAGACTTTAATGGATGGGAAGATAGTGGGGATGTGGTTAGCCAAAGACAAAAGTGGAGTTCTATTTGAACTTTTCAAAAAGTAATCAAAATTCCTACTTTTTGGTTTTGGTTAGTCAAAAGTGAAAGTAGATGCAAATTTAGCCAAAAGTGAAAGTAGACACGAACTTCACCAATAGCAAAGTAGACGTGAACTTAGCTAAAAGTTAAAGTAGATGACAACTTAGCCAAAAGAGAGAGTAGATGCCAAATTAGCCAAAAGTTAAAGTAGACGTGAACTTAGGTGAAAGTTAAAGTAGATGCCAACTTAGCCAAAAGTGAAAGTAGATGCCAAATTAGCCAAAAGTGAAAGTAGACACGAACTTTTATTTTTTTCTAAGTAAACATTCACTTGGATTTTAAGCAAAATAATTAGAAACTCCTATCCAAGAATTAGAAAAATATATCTTACTTCATGTAATCAAATGAAGTATTGTATTATTTTTGATAAACTACATCACACAAATGTTAACTTGATCAACCGTGCAAGTGCAAAAAATGGTCTAACTTGGAATGTTAGATTGTCATGAAATCTTGACAAATTTTCTGTAATGATGATAGGAGGCTCCATGTAAGAAGATTCCTCTCAAACTTCAATATAAATAATTGTTTAATTATTTTTGCAAACCTTGCACAAGAAAAATGAACTTTTAGAATCTCACACATCGTGAGGTGTATGGCTTTGAAATCTTGCCACATTGTCCATAATAACTTTATAGATCTCCCTACTAGATGATTCTTCTCCATCCCTTAGAAAAACTATTACTTAATTGTTTCCGTAAATTGCCCACCGAAAAATTGAAGTTTAAAAATCTCACAAAACATAAGCCATATGAGCCTAGAAAATTGCCACATTAGGTAAAATTGTAATAGAAAAATCCCTATAAAAGGATTTATCTCTAGTCCTTGTAGATTTTGAGATTTAATTATTTTTGTGATTTTACGCATAGCTAAATCTCTTCCAACACTTCAATTGAAACAGATCATTGATTCCTCCTTCAAACTAAAAATCAACTTGACATTCCAGGAGAATTTGTGACTAGGGGTGACTCAACATAGGAATTTTTGACACAAAATTTGAAAAGTTGAAAATGAGACCAACAGTTGGTTGTGACTGGGGACAAGGACTATAAAGGATGTAGGATGAGCCTAGAATTTTGGATATGACCAGTGCCTTAAATCGATTGGGATATAGAGTCAAGAAATAACGTGATGTTTAAGGAGAACAAGGAGACTCAAACAAGACAAGAGGACAAACAACATAGACACAGAGATACGAGGCAAAAGACAAAAACCAGCAAAACTAAAACAAGACAGACACAACCTAAGCACCTAGTTAACCTATGTACATGGTAGGCGACTCCTACCTCACACTGCCTGATAAAGATCAAGTGAATCCATTGACATGTTGAGAAAAGTATGCACCTTTGCAAAAAATGGATGTTGAGTGAGGAGCACTTGTAAACCCAACAGCCAACATGCAATTTTTTTGATGAGAGATCTAAAAATAATAGTGTTCAAAAATTCTCTGAGTAATACACTATGCCTAAATAGCCATTCCTCATTATAAACTCCTAATTATGTTGGATCCCATCACCCTACCTGTTATCAACTATATTTTCTCATAGGGTCATCCCACAATAATGAGTTACACTTTTTAGACAAACTTTATATTCAAATCAACATTTTGACTAAATCTTCACTTTCTGACACCTATAGCTACTAAATCGTTAGGAATTTGAAGATGATGCAAACTAGTGATTTGTGAGATTTTTTTTGTGGATTCTAAATATATATATATATATATATAAATTAGAGTTAAATTGTAAATTTTTTGGCATCTCTTTTGATAACTAGTTTTTAATAGTAAACAATTTTTTTAAAGTGATGTGTATTCTATAGCACATAAATTTTTTTTTACAAAGGATAAATTTCTGATTCTTTTGAATTTAGATTCTAAACACAGATATATAGGGCATGCATTTGGTTTCATAATGTTTTGTTAAATATATATATTTTAATTAAGTTTTGAAGTCAAACTAATTATAATTTAGACATACGCATATTCCGTAAAACATAATATTTTCTGTATGTATCAAAATTCATTTTTTCTTTTTTTTTGAAACAAGGACATCAATACCTAGGGCATAGATATTTTTCAGAATTTTTTTCACTAATTTACTAATTTTCCATGTGTGTAGAACAGAGAATTTGATGTTCGGTGAAAAACCTACATTCACAAGAAAAAATTATATAATAATCAAACTAAATATATTTAAAATTATACTTTTTGAGAATCTTATAATACAGATTACATACTTACAAAACATAAATTTTAAATGAATCCATTTGATCCACTAAAAAGTAAATCAAAAGTGATTTTTTATCAGAATTTTGAACGGTGTAGAGGAGACTCCATTATAGGTATGGTTTAAAACTAGCAGGGGTTTGATCAAACCCTCTTCAATTAAAATCATGTAAATGGAACCTTTCAAGGCTTAAATCATTATATTTTCTAAAAATATGTGGTTTCAGAAAAATCAGGATGTCCCAGAAAGTTTAACCCATTATTGTGGCAGCACCCCGTACTACATCAAATGCATCAATATCCCATCTTTGAATGTAGTCATGACCATTAGAATCAAAGAAGGACCAATCTTGAGTTATATGTGTTTCTTGTAGAAACTGATTTGAATCGACATATTTTGAAACAAATGGAGAATCCTGATCATAGACAACAACTTTAGTGAACAATGGATCATCCTTAGATAAAATAACTTCATCTTTCATTGCAATGATTAGGTCAGGCATTTCATAGTCTAGTGATGACAACTTTGTATCTTCCAGACTATCTTATTCTATAAATTAGAAAGGAGAAATGATGACTCCACACAAGAAGTCATCATGAGACATTTCTAAGAACCAACTTGGAATGAAATCATTATGGAATTAAATATTTACTTATCTATAAAACTAAACTTTACAAAGTCTATTAAATAACATAAATATTTCCTTAACTATAAAATAAAACTTTACATTATGTAGGGATTTGAAATGTCTACTTAAGATATAATAATCTAATAATATTAATACTATGATAATTTAAAATGCATTAAAACATTGTATGTTTGAAGAATAAAATAAAAAATGTAATAACATAGCAAAATAATTTTCATGATATTGTAGACTTTTATCTTTTTAGTAAATAAAATTAAAATCCCAAAATTAATCTAATTTCATAAAATAATCTAATTTCATAAAATAATCTAATTTAATAGTATTATTAATATTATAACTTTATCCCTTTGACAAAAAGTAATTTTTAGGTTTAACTAATGAATCAAAAAATTAAATTCATATAAACTAATTTCCCTCTCATAATTATTACCATCCATTTAGGCATGACTTAGGTAGTGGGAGACAAAATTTGTGTTCATAATTTGTTTACTTGCCACATCCTCCCCTCAAACCAAAATTCTTTTCACATTTATAATTTTTTGTTGCACTCTCCGACAATCCGCAAAGAAGAGGTCACTTTTTTTAGCCAATAACAATATAGATAAATCATTTTTCAATAATTTTTTGTTAAAAATTTATCATATTAGAAAAGTACAAATTTAAATCAAATTTGTCAGACAAGAAAAATAATCCTGTCTTTTGGTTGTCTTTTGATTGATTAGCTATTGGTTCTATATAGTATTTGTTTTGTTGTTTAGGTATTGGTTGTATAGACAAATTGCATTCTAATAATTGAAAAATTAATTTTTGAAGAGTGTTGAAATGTCTTGGTAAATAAAATTGAAATCTCAAAAATAATTGGTAAAAATAAAATAGGACTAAAATATATCCTTCACTATAAAACTAAACTTTACAAAGTCTATTAAATAACACAAATATTTCCTTAAAATGTAATAATACTAATACTTTAATAATTTAAAACGCATTAAAATATTGTAAGTTTGAAGAATAAAATAAAAAATGTCTAGGGTAAATAAAATTGAAATCTCAAAAATAATTTAATTTGGTAAAAATAAAATAGCACTAAAATATTTACTTAACTATAAAACTAAACTTTACATAGCCTATTAAATAACACAAATATTTCCTTAACTATAAAACTAAACTGTACAAAACCTGCATATTTGTATTATGTGGAGAGCCCCGACTCTAGTTGAGTGTATAAAGATTTGAAATGTCTAGTTACAATATTAAAATGTAATAATATTGATACTATGATAATTTAAAATGCATTAAAATATTGTGTTTGATGAATAAAATAAAAAATTTAATAACATGTGAAAAATATTTCATAATTATCGCAATCCATTTAGGCATGACATAACTTCTGGGAGACAAAATTTGTGTTCATAATTTGTTACTTGTCACATCCTCCCGTCAAACCAAATTTATCTCTGCATTTATAGTCTTTTTTTGCACTCTCCTACCGGTAGAAAAGAGGTCATTTTTTTTCCACCCAATACAATACAGATAAATCATTTTTCAATAATTTTTTAATTGGTTTACAATCAATAGATTATTAACTAGATAAGTGTGAACTCATTGCAATAGTACTTCCCAAGGCAAGCACTAATAAAAATTTAGAACATTGCCCATAGGATTTAAGAAATTGATTATAATGTAGAGTGCTTCTGGAGGACAATGATTGTCCTCTTCCTGATGATGGATTGTTGAGCATGATCCGAAACGTTGATGCAAAAACATACACAGTTTAATCCAAAAGCACTCTACATTAATTCATGGACTATGGAAAACTCATGCCTACCAAATTGATTATACTTTTTAGTAAAATGTACATCAATAATAACGCTGGATAGACGTTGCCTTTCATTATGTATATAATTATATTGATTCGGGGCTTTTTAAAATCACAAATTGCAATGAACAGTTGTATGAGGATGGAAATAATCCGAGGTCTCCCAGATCATTTAGGGCTGCACTGCTTGATAAAGGTTCCATACAAATTCCACAAAAATCTGAGGGCCGTCTCCAAGAGCTGGGACGTTGTGCTGAGCAGCCCCGACATCTGTAAAGAGCGACAGCGCCATAATGAGTGTGAGGAGGGAATAGTTTCTCTTCACCGACCCCGAGGAAGGACAAGCGATGTAGAAGTAATTATTTACTACCCGCTTGGGAATGGGTGGGAAAGGCTGCCTCCAATGCCCAACGAATTTAAATTAGAATTTCAATTATACCATCAATGTCACTGTGTATACGTTAGATCAAAACAACTTCTAGTTGTGATCGGCAGACGAAAGGTTTTGATGTTTGATTTTTTATCTCGCACATGGCTGCCCGGCACCGACGTGGATTTCATCGATGCCACTTTGCATGCGCAGCGTCACCATCGCCTAAAGGTCTTGATTATATTGCTGGTGGTGTCCACAACTTTTCAGCCAAAAGTATGAGTCCCCATCTACTCGAAGCTTATGTTTTCAACGTAGAGAAAAACAAATGGGACTTTCTTCCTTCCATGAATCCTGATGGGCGTCAACATTGGTGTTTTGGTGCTTTTGTTGATGACAAGTTTTATGTAGTCCCCAGTAATAACCACCAGAACACACAAGTTTACGATCCTTGCATAGGACAATGGAAAAAAATAAACATAAATAACGGTCAAGACGTTGTTAGCTGTGTATCTGTTCTTGGGGGGTTGTATTCGATTGGGCCGACAAGTGAGGATGTAACCGTGAAAGAATTCGATTTTGCCAACAACTCATTTACTACACTCAGACAATATCCTCTACCTATCGGGATTTATGTTGTGAAGTATGCTCTACCGTGGCGTGATTGTATTTTTGTAAGTGCCGTCGAATCCACTAACTACCATGATGTGTATTATCTTTTTAATCTTTTTGAGAGGGAAGAAGGAAAGAGATGTACTTGCATCGAGATGCCTACAGAGTTTCCACCTTCTTGTTTAATAGCTTCATCGGCTGCTGCTGTGCAAATTTGATACAACATATGGCTAAATGGTATGAGCTTAAGCAGTAAATCATGGGATTTTTATGGCTAAAACGATCACAAAACTCGCTATGAACTAGTTTTAGAATATTGTTGCCCCAAAATGGGCACTTTCAAACTTATTTCTATGTTGCACCATTCAAACTTGAAGGCTTGGTGCAACAAGCACAACAAGCACAGAATATTAAAAACACGAATTAACCAAACATCCAGCTTGCTTGGTGATCGAGGCAATTGCAGTTGCCTGATAATTAAACCATTACATTTACCTCTATTTATAGAGGGCTTTAGAACAACCTAGAGTTTCTCCATTCAACGCACATGGTCTTTCTACAGGTCTGTGGTTGGTGGGAGTAGGTGAGAAGTCGGTGGGAGTAGGTGAGAAGCTTCTATCCTTTGACTGATACAGTGGGTGAAATTAATGCCAACATTCTCCCCCTTAATTTCGACCTCAAATTTCAATTACTTTCTTGACCTTTTCCATTGATGCTTCAACATCTGCAATCTTCAAATTTTATGGATCGAACCTAGGAAATCCCATTTTGCTGTTGGGATGCTCTATCCACGAGCTCTGGCCTTCTTGTCACCAATCCATCATAGGTTCAGGTGTGATTACCTTGCTTTCTTCAACACCTCCATAGAGTCACACTGCTAGTGCTCAGGGATCCTAACTTCAATTGCTTCTTCTGACTTCGTACATGGCTTTCACAAATATAGAATGCTACAAAGCGGTGACTTCTTCAGATGCTTAACCTGACAGCTATATTCAACGGCCTCTTTTCAGTGGCTTCCTTCACTACCCATGATCTCCTTCGGCATTCTCATTGTTTCAAAAAACTCCGTGGCCTTGTTTTTACTTCTTTTCCCTTAATAAAAGACTTTCTCTTTTATTGAAACTATTTTCAAAAGACTTTTACGCTCTTTCTTTTTAACAAAAAAGAAACTCTCTTATTTTAGAATGACTTTCACGTGGCCTTTTAAAGTATAAAGCTTTAAGCTCTTTAAAGCTAATGCAAAATAATTTAACTTCTCTTGTTTTTCACACGGCACTCCACTAAACACGCCTCTTTAAAAAATAATTTGAGCTTTTCAAGAAACAGAGAAAAAACTTTTCACATGTTGATTTCTTAGTCACTTTCTCAGGCCTTTCTCTTTCCACGACTTGCATGCCTTCTTGGTCTGCACGCGGGTCTGCGCTTTCCACACTCTGCTCGCCTCCTTCACACGCACAGAGCAATATTTCTTCTGCAGCATTCTTGAATGCTTTCTCAGCTGCCTACACACCTCTGCTGAACTGCGAACTCCTCTGTTCTATTTTTTTTTGGATGCCGCTACTGGACTCCTCTTGGCAATAACAGCAGCTTCATCTACAGAAATCTTAACACAGGGATTGAACAGATTCTTTCTTCATTCAACAACTCCAGTGATCTGCTAATTTCTTTCACAGCTTCAGCTGGATGGTGTCACCACAATTTCTTCAACCTGATTTCTCTTCAGAGATGAATCTTTCTCACGGCTTGCAGGCCGGTCTGCATACGGGTCTGCCTCCTTCACTTTGTAGATTTCTTTCCGCTGGCTCCCTCTACACATGGCAATTTTTAAATGGCTCTTCAGACCTCATCGCACAGCAAAGCACCTCTACTCAAATGCTTTCCTCTGTTCTTCTTGGACGCCTCTCTTGGATAGCTGCGACATTACCAAACAAAACCCTCATACATGCAGACTACACAGCAAATGAATCATTCATACAAACTACAAAGCAAATGAATTCTCAAAGTTTATGAGACTGCATTGACACTTATAGACATAGACAACCCAAGACATTCCAGCTCTGATACCAAATGAAGGCTTGGTGCAACAAGCACAACAAGCACAGAATATTAAAAACACGAATTAACCAAACATCCAGCTTGCTTGGTGATCAAGGCAATTGCAGTTGCCTGATAATTAAACCATTACATTTGCCTCTATTTATAGAGGGCTTTAGAAAAACCTAGAGTTTCTCCATTCAACGCACATGGTCTTTCTGCAGGTCTGTGGTTGGTGGGAGTAGGTGAGAAGTCGGTGGGAGTAGGTGAGAAGCTTCTATCCTTTGACTGATACAGTGGGTGAAATTAATGCCAACAAAACTTATTTTTATGTTGCTTCTCAACAAGTTGAGAAAATATCCAATATCCAATAGCCATAAGTCCTATAACCATCTTCTTAATTAATGTAGCTATGTATGCAAGATTCAAATGACCAAAATGTTAATTCCATAATGTGCATGTATCCAGTCAATAGTTCTTAGAAGAGCAACGTGTGGAGATGTAATGGTACCATGAATAAATATTTGTCCTTATGTAGACCCGTAATCTACAAATTGTGAAGTGTTCTTATCTTTTACAATACAATATTTTGTATCATGTGTTTTGATAAAAATAACTTCCAAGTTGTTGTCAAACAATTAACTCATGCAATGTAAATTCTTTAGGTTAGGCATAAAAAGAACATTATGCACTTCACATATTTCATTAGAGAATTGAAGAGGCACATATGACTACTTTACCTTTGAATTCTAGAGAAGAATTGTCACCAAGGTCGACTATTCCACCTTCTTCATTGAGTTTCATAAACCATTCTTTTTATACTAATATGTTTGGTTGCATCTCAGTCAATATACCAAATACTACTTTTTCATCTTTGGTATTTAGGTTTGAATGGACATGTAGCTAGATCACCTCTTCATTACATTCATTTTTATCATTAAAAAGATAATTTTGATGTCACCTTGGTTGGAATCTTTGTTGATTCTATTTGATCTACTGTGACAACCCACTATATCAATAATCTTTCCATCATGAGATTTTCCAAAAACGTGTCCTTTTGATCTTTGTTGTGAGCTATGGACTTTTTCAAAAGACCCTTTGCATTATTTCCAATGAGACTTATTCTACTATGGTAGTGGCTCTTGATAGTCTTTCCAACTTTCTTTGAAGAGAGGGATCTTTACTCATCATCTTACATTGATGAGGGATCAAGTACCCAATGAAGGGTAGATTACCCTCACAGCCATGCACACATATCCACTTTCAGCCATTTTGCTAATAAGACAAAGACTAAAAAGCATATTATAAACACATAATGGAAGCAACAAAATAATCCTCATTATTCAAAACTAAATACCATGCTACCATACAAGCAAATAAATCAAACTACATGAACTATCATGGTTGTATAACTTAAATCTCGCTTGAACTAGAAATAAACTTAAATAGTAAAATCTGCTTTCCAAATCAACTATTAGAATTACAACTTTCATAGAGTTTGAAAAATTCAAATCTTATCAAAACCAAACTAGCCATGGCATAGAGGCTTGAATGGCTTGAAAAAATCAAATTTTCTAAAAGATATAAGTTCAAAATTAGAATCATATCCTCCAACCTAACCCTCCAAAATATATATTGACTTGACATTAAAAATGATGAATTTTAATACTACCAGATAAATGAAATACAAATTTTCTATTTTTAAAATCCTAGAGGCTAGATTTATATAACTTCCAGTAACTATAATTTTGGACTCTTGGTATTCCATAAGTTGGTTAGACAATTAGAGAATTGGTATTCTATGATGATGTCTATATTTATCTACTCATATGAATGGAGAAAGGTTGGATTTTTATTAGTTAACTTTAGGTGTTAGATGTGAGACATATGATTGAATAAAGGTATCTTGTAAGCATGTAGATATCAACTCTATCAAGAGAATTATTATAGTGAATCAATGGATTCTAAATAATATAATGGTACTTATATTTTAGTGCTAGGTTTTGTCTCATAAGGGTTTCTAACATAAAATGTAGTATATGATGTTGTTTCTTTTGGTTTTATATACCATCATAATCTTTTTTAATCTTTCTAGATAGATAATACATTTGTATCATTATCTTTTATCATATTATTTAAGCTATTCATCTATCACAGTAAATTGGCCAATTGTAATAGGGTTCATTAGTCCCAACATTTGGTATCAGAGAATACTATTATTTAGAGTTAGGACATTATGGTATTCAAGATATGTGTATGTTTGTCTACCGGTGTTGAAACCCTAGGTAGAACAGTTGCATTATAGTTTGTGTATAACTAATCATAAAGGAAAATTTTGAAATATTTTATGGAGAGATAGTGTGGCACTAAATCTATAGTTAGTACTTTAAGGTCTAAAATTGAGGAATTCAGTGTACAAAACTTTGAATTGTGAAAGTTCAAATAGAAAATCTTTTACTGGAAAGACATTGGTGGACTACAATGCCTTCTTCAAATAAACCTATAGGTATATCTAATGAGGATTAGATAAAATTATATAAGAAGGATAGAAGCACTATTGAATTATGTCTTTCAAATTTTATATTGATGAGTGTATTTGAATAATAGAAGTTACAAATTCATCATGGAAGAAGATAGGTACATTGTATTAGTCCAAGATAGGTAAAATGTAAGCAATATTTATCTTAAAATAATATTTATCAAATGTAGAGAATAAATAAGAAAGGGTGTCACAAAAACAATATGAAACATAAGATTAATGGCCAGACTATCAATCACTTCATGGCACATATCATTGTGCATTGACATTTTTGTTTAGATGTACCTATTTAATATTAAAAAATGCTAGAACGCTATCCAATAATGTGTTAAATATTATTTTCACAACAATCCTTTAAATTTATTCAAACTCTATAACTGTATGCATTTGATTTTAGAGTAAATATGTAGATGGTCTCTCATACCATGGCATATACTTGGGAAAACTAGTGATGAGCTGAAAAATATTATTGGAACACCAATCTATGCAAGAAATGCAAATGCCTTGTCTATGTTTCCCATTTTGCCTACTTGTTTACCCTATAGGACTCATAGCCAACTTGGAAGCATAGTTCCTATTCTTCAAAAGAGCTTAATATAGACAACAACAAACTTTATCCAAATAATAGAAGCATGGCTTAAGATCAATTAACAATCATTTTTATCGATGAGTTCGTAATTCATGGATCTCTTGTGTTGACTAGTTGGGGTAGCATCTCTAATATGCCTCACCAATCCTCCTTCCCCTTCCTCACTTCTTGTTATTATTCTCAAACTCCTTTCCAATCTGTAACATCCACACCCTCAATTCTTGGCTTCCTTTCCAGTCCTTCTCTATTGTTTGTGTTTCCTCCATACTCAATGAAAATCCTAAAACACACAACAAATAATCTCATTCCTAATTTGGGTCATAGAATGCCTCCATGGAAACCACCTCCCTCTAAAAAAATTACTCCATTATTTTATTCTTCAATGGATGTCAATAACTACACCTTGTCACCTCCAATGTTTCTACAATAGAGGGGATGCAAGTTTCTTTTCTTAATGTCATGATAGGTAAGCTTCTTCTTTGTTGTGGCCATGCCCCCAACATACCTGTTTTAATGCCCTTCAAGTGACCCCTCCTCCATCATGGCACACATACTATTACTATTAATTTTTCTCCCCTCCCACTAGAAAATAGTGTTTCCTTCCACCAACTACCTTTATGAAATATCTTTTAATTGTATTTATTTTTGTTATTATTTTTGCCACATATTTTCTATGTCAATTCTCCCTCCATGAGGGATGTGACACATTCTAAAGAAAAATTGACACATATATCACTATATTGTATCAAAAAATTGCACCTTAATCTTTAGAGTTGAACATAGGATATGTTTTAGTTTCTATACTTGCCTGACTTCAACACCTTTGTTTAAAAAATATATATTGATTAAAAAAAAGTTAGACATTAAATCACCATAAAAATTATTCATTAATAAAAAAGTCAATCATTGAATTACAAAAAACTATATAAGAAAAGATATTGTCATCCACTCTAAAATTAATTTTCAACATAAAAAAACACCTAAAATATTCTATTTCTTTATACCAAACTCATGAAATTTTCTATAAAAAAAATTTAAAAATTATTTCATAAAGTATATTATGTTGAAAGTTAAATACACACTTTTTTATATTTACTTTTTAAAAATTAAATTTATTTTTTTATGCGTAAGAGAAAAATTTTATTTCTTTTTAAAAAACATTTTTACAAAGAAGTGTTGCTAGGGCATTGCAGACTAGACAAAACCACCATCTACTAGAAAGAAAAGCCATGCAGGGCTAAGTGCCACAAAATCAGTTCCAAAAAAACCCATGAGCCTATTGCTCACACATAGACATAATATTGCTTACAAGGAAAGAGCAAAAGTGTGTTTTTGTGGTGCTCTAGAAATGCAGCAACCTAACAATCAGAAGGAATGTTTCCCCCTCATACCAAGGAGACTACAATAGTCCTACCATACACCACATCTTCTATACTCTACTATTTGAAATAATTATCCATCCAAAGCACTCTTTCATAAATGCATTTCACCCTCGACTTCGAACTTCTGTTTGAAATATTTAATCATCTGCCTCACCAAATCTGTCAGTCTTCAGCCATCTCTTCCCAATCCCATCTATCTTTGTATTAGCTAGTTGTTCTCCACCCACATTGGCCTCTCTATAGATATGATTGATGGAGAAAATCTTAAACCATTGCAAAGTCTCCATAGCCAAGTCCAACAGTGTTTAAAATTTCCAACTCACCACTTTTCTTGTTCTGATTGCATTCACAACTAAGGATGAGTCCCCCTCCACCTCTATGTTATTGATATTAAGCTTCAATCCTAACCAAAGGCCTAGAATGAGAGCATTAAATTTAACCTCATTATTTGTTCCTACTAGAAGAGGTCGCAACAATCTACCAATTTTTTGACCCTCCTAATCTCTAATGATACACCCCACAATAAAAGGACTCAGGTTTCCCCTAGAGACCCTGTCAAAATTTAGTTTAAACCAACTATGTGTTGGAGGCTTCAAAAATGCATTTGCTCTTATTGACAAAGCCTCCCGGCCACTTGCTCCCACAAAGGGAGGATTGTTGTGACCAAACCATGACACCCTCATTCTAGCATCCCAATCCGTAAAGGTGGATGAAATGAATTTCTTCCTTGCAAGCCTGTTGTTTACCACTTCTACTATGGAAGCTTCTACTTTATTTAGAAAAGACTATAAACTCATCTCCTTCTCTTGAAATAATCTTTGGTTTCTCTCCTTCCAAATTTCCCACAATAGAATGGAATGGAAGATTGTCCAAAGGCTAGAGAATACCACATTTTTGTAGATTATGGGCCAAGCCATGAAGAGACTTAATATGTCCTTGGGTAATGGACATGCCCATCTATGTTTAGTGCACAACTATATCTAACACTTTTGTGCAAAGGGACAGCCTAGCAACAAATGCTTAGCATCTTCCTCATTGGCTTTGCAAAGGACACACCTAGAACGACCCTGATAGCCCATTTTTGCAAACTTATCTACTATTAAAATTTGTTTTTGCAATGCTACCAATGTGAATGTTCCATCTTTTGGAAGGCAAAGCTTATGCCAACAAAGGTGTAAAGGTAGGTTGTTGATTTCTTGACTCTATTCAAAGGCTTGGTAACCATCTTTGACATTGTATTGCCTAGATTTTACACCAATCCACACTATCACTATCCTTTCCCCACTAGCTCTGATAGTAATCAGTTTGTTCTTTAGCATTGCCTCCAAACTCTTCATGCTTCAGTGGTAGGCAGCCCCATCCTACTTAAGTCATTCCATCTCCAAATCTCAACACCGTCTATGACATAGACTTCCATGTAATCTTTCACTAAGTTCCCCAAATACTGCAATAGAATCCTTTTCAAGAGAACCACTTCCAAAACCAAGTCTTTGCCTAGGAATCCCCCTAGGAGTCTTTCAAGAAGAGGGTAGATTGTCCATCATAAATATCCCAAGTCAAATAATCTATGATAATTGATCAATAGTTCATCATGAAATTCCAAATCCTTGACCCTTTTTGTATTGAACAAGTAGTGAATATTCTCAAGTTATCATTCTCTTCCAAGTATTTGTTCTATAGCATCTTAACCCATTTTAAGTGTGGGTTTGTATACATTTTCTAAATCAGCTTCACACTGAAAGAGTTGTCCTATTTCTGAAGATCTCTAATGCCATCACCCCTAACTTCTCTATCTTTGCAAACCTTATACCAAGCTATGAGAGATATATTTTTCTTTTCCAAGGTCCTCTTCTAAAAGAATCTCTGATTTAATTTTTGGTTGGAAGCCTTAGAAATAGAAAGCCATGATGTTTAAAAAATTGGGATTGTAGAGATAACTACTTTGAGCATAGTTATCTGACTAGCCCAGAATACCCAGCGCCCTTTCTGTGAGGTCAATCAAGAATTGATCTTTTCTCCAAGAGGATCCCATAGTTTACCCAATCTCAATCATGTGGTGAGGGGAAGTCCTAGATATTTGAATGGTAATAGTCCTCTATTGAAGTTCAGAGATCGTAGGATCTATTTTTCTTTCCTTGGGTTAGTAAAAAAGAATAGTATTTATAATTTGACTTTACTAACCTCTTGACCTAATCTTTAAGTTTATATATCCAAAATTTATTTTATTTTTAAGGATTCCTTTCTTTTTGCCATGTCGAAAAGCATAGTGTCATCCACAAATCTTTGATGTGTCATCGTTGGGACATTGCCATTAGCCTGAATACCTTCAAGTCTTGTGTTTGTAGTAGCCTGCATGATCTTTCTTCCAAGTTCCTCTGCCATTATGATAAAGAGGAAGGGAGAGAGAGAGAGAGAGAGAGTCTCTCTTCTTGATATCTCTCGACACCTCAAAAATATCTTTGGGAGAGCCATTTAATAAGACTGAAAATATAGGGTAGGAGAAGCAATTTAAATCCAATTTACCAAACTAGTTTTGAATCCAAAATCCTCCATCACTTTAAATAGGAAACACTATTCTACTTGGTCATATACTTTTGTAATGTCCAATTTCATTAGCATGCATTGTTTCTTGATGTTTTGGATCGAGTGAATAACTTCTTGAGCTATTATCATCCCATCTAGTATTGACATTCCAGGCATGAAACTGATTTGTTCATATGAAATAATATCTAGGAGAATCTTTTTCAGTCTATTTGCAATTGCTTTTGTCATGATCTTGTATGGGTACTGCCATGATAATTGATTACACTTTCTGGGACATCTCAATTTTTGCTGAAATCACATGTTTTTAGAAAATATAATGATTTAAGCCTTCAACGGTTCCATTTAAAGAATTTTAATTGAAAAGGGTTTGATCAAACCCCCTTAGATTTAAACCTGCTAGTTTTAAACCATACCTATAATGGAGTCTCCTCTACACCTAACAAAATACTGATAAAAAATAACTTTTGATTTATCTTTTTCAGGGATCAAATGAATTCATTTAAAATTTATGTTTTGTAAGTATGCAGTTCTTATTATAAGCTTCCCAAAAAGTATAATTTTAAATGTATTTAATTTGATTATTATATTTATTTTTATTTCTTGTGAATGTAGGATTTTCACTAAACTTCAAGTTCTCTATTCTACAAATATGGAAAATTAGTAAATTAGTGAAAAAAAATTCTAAAAAATATCTATGCCCTAGGTATTGATGTCATGGTTTCAACAAAAATAATTCAATTTCAATACATACAGAAAAAGTTATGTTTTAAGAAATACGCCTATGTCTAAATTATAATTGGTTTGACTTCAAAACTTAATTAAAAAAAATATTCAAAAAAACACTATGAAACCAAATGCATGCTCTATATATTGGTGTTACCAATCCAAATTCAAAAGAATTAGAATTTTACCCTTTGTAGAAAAAAAGTTATGTGCTACAGAATACACATCACTTTAAAAAAATGTTGTTTACTATTAAAAACTAGTTATCAAAGGAGACATAGTTTTTGGGTGGGTGCCCTCACTTGATTGGCTAAGTATTCCTTATGAAGGGAAGGAGGTCACAAGGTCTCGTCTCCCACTATCCATGTGGAGCTGGAGGGCATGTCGCGCCAGCATCACCGGTCACGTTAAAAAGTTTACCAGTGCTTAAAAAAAAGTTATCAAAGGAGACACAAAAAAATATTACAAGTTAACTCCAATTTTTTTAAAAAAAATATATTTAGAATCTACAAACAAAATCTCACAAATCACTAGTTTGCATCATCTTCAAATTCCTAACATTTTAGCAACTATAAGTGTTAGAAAGTGAAGATTTAGTTCAAAATATTTATTTCACTTTCAAGTTTGGCTAAAAAGTATAACCCATTATTGTGGGATGACCCGTGTATGGTATTGCAAAGGGTTGTATGATGGAACTCATCGAGAGATGGAGGATTCTCCTTTTTTGAGATGAGTGTGATGAATGTATTATTGATTTCTTTCAAGAGTTTCCCCAATTTTATTTTCTTTTTTTAAAAGAAAAAGGTGGTGATCCACCCATAGCATTGCATAAAATGTTCTTACAAAAAGTAAGCCATATCTAGGTATGGAAAAAAATAGATTTACGGGCCCTAAACTAGCCAAATATCAATATTTTAATAAAATTCTTGTAAATCAAAAAACATTGCCTCAAGGAAACAGGAACATACCAACAAAACACAAAAAAAACTAAGAACACAAACCACTAGCCATCTGAAGCAACACGAATCACCACCCTGAATAGTCAGAAAAAAATGGACACAATCTATCCACCCCCGTCTGCCAGCACATGCCTCTTTACCGCCTGGGAGACATGCAAAAAAAAAAAATCGCTCCCCTCAAACAGACCTATATCCACCTACGATCTCTTCTACCTCTGCTACACTATCACCAGATAGAAGGACATGCACTAAAGGGATTTCATCATCTCTATCATCATTCAAATTGACCTCCTCATCATCTATAGGATCATCAAAGGCTTCTCTGGGCATATGGGGTGAAAAATCTGGTGCATGAACCCTTAAGAATCTTATAGCCTTAAAAACTTCTCTAATACGCAAGGCCTTCTTCTTGGAGAAGAAGAAGCTATGAGAATTCAACTCTCTCTCAATCTCGTTGCTACAAAGAGATTTGAGGCTATATTGCAATGCCCTAAATAATGCCTAATTTGGAGGAGAGGTACATAGGTTATGTATGTTAAAGAGGCCTCTGATAAGGGCATCTCCCTGGTGCATATCATATCCCTTATTTGCCACTATTCCCCTTTCCACCATATAGATAATATTGTAAAACAAACCAATAACAAGAGCATGAACATACTCCCAGTCCTACACCAAGTCCATAATATTTGAAAGGACTTGGGAGACAATATTTGAGTAATTGAGGATGCAACCTTTATATCCTTTAATCCAATTATGTCCTACAATATTCCTCATAGAGAATTGCATTAATGTGTAATCACAGTGAATAAGGGTCATGAGGTCTAAGAACTTGATTTTTCCTTTCACCTGCGGCTCCCAATCTAAAGGAGGGAAGTAAAGCCTTTTATTGAGATGTATATCTTCCACAGAAACCTTCAAAAAAAGACCAGGAGGACTTAAAAAGTAGTAGGAAGTGAACGCCAAAGATAGAGATTTTGAAATGTAGAAGTCATTGTAAAGCCATGATATTTTCCATGTGGCAAGGAGTACAACAATCATCATTGCCCAATCCCAAGGCAATCCCAGTTAGGCAGTGATCATACATACATTCTTGATTGCATTAAGAGCCAGTAGAAAATATCATCTTTACACATACTTACATTAAAATTGTTATGTACTTTAGAGATGATGTGGAAGCAAAGGTGCCCCCCAAATTAGGCTAAAAATCCCAACAACTCATCTTCCACACAAGCATGACTAGATATGATGTTTACTTAAAAAGAAAGGGACCTTGTCATGACCACACATTAATGTGATTTGAATTAAACTTGAAGACCAACCAATGTCAATAAGACATGAGATCCATTTGAGTTCCACCACCTTTATACAATAAATAAGAGAGTCCTCTCCCATTGTGCCAACTTACTGAAATCCTAAACTCATCAACCAGTGAGTGGTGAACCCATACCAGAGACATTAGAGGAGAAACAAATAATAGAAATTTGAGCTCATCCTATCATCTAAAATTCCACTTAAGCTTTAATATTGTCCATGTCACTATTTAGCCATGTCATCATTTTACAAGGGAAATTACCTTGTCCTTTTAGGAACACTTCACAATTCATAACCTGATCAATCACAATGTTGGCTAGTCCATCTTCCACCATATTTCCTTCTCTATATGTGTGAGATATAAAGAAATTGTTAAACTTGTTAAGCAAGGAAACCTCCTATTGAAGGATATAGTTGATTTTCCAATTATCTAACCCTTTTAAATTTAAAACATTTAGGTTGGGTTATTTGTGAATCTCCTTCTATCCAAATATGTTTTATTTCAAAATTGACCACCAATTGAAGTCCATGAACCAAGGCCCAAGATTCTACTTCATTATTCATCCGCTTTGGAATCTTAGTTGCCTTAGCTTCCACTAGGGAACCATCCCCTGTCCTCATGACACAACTAGTCCCTGAGATGCCTAGGTTCCCTCTACGTGCATCATTAAGATTAAGCTTACAAAAAGGTCTTGTAGGAGGAGTCCATTTGATTTGGTCTCTTACTAAGGCCTGACCATTTGTCGATCCATTCCGTCTTAAGCCCACTTTGTTTAGAGAGCTCCAATTATTTGCCAATTTGGCATCCAATTTCAACCAACTCAAGCTCTTAATGCCCGACTTGCTTACAATTGCCACCACCAATTCTATGATAGCCTCCTCCTGTTGGAATTAGGGCAGACAACTACATGGGGGTGAATCAGTTGTCTCAAAATTTTAATGCTTACTGCAGTTGTTTCTTTTTAACTGCTTATTAATAATTAAATCATACAACCATGAAAAGTAAGAATCAATAACACATGAGAAGAAGTATGAATGACACACTTGACACCAAGATTTTTAAGGTGGAAACCTGGTTAAGGGAAAAACCATGGTGGGGGTTAACCCACAAAGATTATACTCTATTGAAAGTATTACAAATGGGAAGGCACATGCCTTCGGGCTCACTACCTAGGGCTCACTGCTCAAAGAGGCTCACTGCCTACAAAAATGATTACAAGACTATTACAGATTGCTTGAATTGATGAATAGCATATGCCAATGCAAGGATTCAGTTCTAGTTAACCACTGAATACTGACTTTGTACACTTCATATTTACTCTGCCCTGTTTTATTGTTCTATCATAATCTAGATCTTAGATCTCTTCTTTTTCTTTCTTCTTTCTTCCCTTTTTGCACTACTTATTACCTTCCAACACTCACACACACAAATCATTCAAATATATCAGGTATATATATCTACATCATGAATTTCAATAACTTTTCAATCAGCTTCAAGAACACTTAGAACTTTTAATGAAGACTCTGCTCTATTAGCTAAATCCATATACCATTATTGATGCATATCAAAAATAACACTTGTAGGTCACCATACAAGTTATCCACTAACATTATATCCCATACACAACTTACCAAAATAGATCTATTAGATCCGCACAAGGATCTAATAGAAGTTGACCTGTTCTTCACTGAACTATTCTGTCATATTAGGACCTAGTACTCAGATGCTCATAAATTTTAATGCCTTTGTCACTGGAGGATAGAATCTTGGATTTGGATTGTCCTAAAATCTCTTTACACTCCTTAAGATTTGCAATGTACACAATCATTAACTAGAGAGATCCATAGACCAAAACACTGAACTCGGTCATATACTCTATTTTTGGCTAGCCAAACTTAGATAAATTTCCATTCTAACTTCTAGTATGAATAAACTGTGTTATGCAAATGAGTGGAAAAGTCTTAGTTACAATCAATGATAACACTTGTCATGCTTAGAAGTGTCTCTTGTCAACAATCTCCCCCTTTGGCATTGATGGCAACACTTAGTGAAAAATGACTAAGTGTCAGAGCTACTCCCCCTTACTCTATACACTTGTACTTTCCACTGTTTCCAATGCTCCCCCTTTGTTGGATTCCTCATTTTTCATTGCTCTTCACTCCCCCTTTGACATCAATGGCAAAGGATGGGATCCACAAACCAAAATTCACCCAAAACTTCTGTATACAATGCCGCATATGTACAACCAATCCTTGAGTTATGTTTACATATACTTAAGTACATCTCCACAAAATTTCTTCAGCAGGGCCAACTCTATATCCTAACTCTTTTTCATACTATTCAAAACTAAAATGTGGCCATTGAGTAAAAATACTTGTGATTCAGCTATCCAGAGGTTAATGGGATAACTTGTTTGTGCAGCAGTTTGGGCTTATGTGATAGCATTGAACATTGCTTCTATTTTACAAGAAATCAGTCCCCTGAGCTCTCCCATTCTTGCTTCAATGTTTTCCTTTTCCCTTGTCAATTTCTTTATTTCTTCCATCAGGTTGATTGCTTGACACTGCTTACTTGCCACTGATACTATCAACAGATCAAAATCTTGGGACACACTTGACAATTTATGTTTGGAGTCCTTTATTTTATCTTCTATATCCTCTATGACTTTAGGAGTAGATAAATAAAACTTATATATATTGCCTCCCTCTGAAAGAGCATTTTGAATACTATTTATATAGTTATCTAGCACCAATCTATCTACCCCAATCATGCCTTTGAGTGCATGAAATCTTTTGTTATGAAATTCATTCTAAATTTTAGTCCCTGCAAAGTTCTCAAAGGACTCAAAGTGTGTACTTATAGAGTTTACAAGGCTCCTTAGATTTCTAGAGGGAGAGTCAGATAGATTCTTCTGGAAAGTTGGCATTATCTTCTCCAATATACCAGATGCAAGACCTAACAGTTCACTGTCCTCTAAGTGAGATTTCAATATTTTTTCACTTGCCTTGGGTTGTGTGAAAGATGCTACCTTCATCATTTGAACTGGAGAGAAATTAGCTAGGTTGATTGGTCCTTGAATCAGTTCTGGTTCATCAAACTCTAGTATTTCTTTACTCAGAAAGTTCTTCACTGCTTCTGCAGTGTCTCTTGCCACAATTTCCAGTCCACATTCCTCTCCTTGAGTTTTGTTAGTTCCAAAATCAGGAATGTTTCGTTTGGATGCATCAATATTTGCACCATATTCTTCTGCTTTATCTTTCTTACCTTCTTCTTTCTCTTCCTCTGTTTCACCTTTCTCTATGTCATCTATACGAGGAATCTTTCCTTTATCTTCACAATTTGCAATTTGTTCTGGAGAATCTTGTGTAGCAGCAATATTCTTAACACTATCTTCTTTTGTAGATTGATTGGGAGGAGTTAGAATATCACCTACATCATCAGTTTTATTCACCATCTCTGCATCTTCCTTTTTTATTTGCTCCTCTTTCGAAACAGAGGAGTTATCAACCTCAGTTTGTTGCTCATTGATGTTAACTTCTTCAATATCTGGAATTGATGAGTTAATCCCATCATCAATTTCCTCTTCAACAAATAGAAGATTGTGTTGCTTCAATGCCCTTAGAGGAATTTCCTGTGTTTCTTCAACTATTTTGTCTATTTCTCCAAGCATTAGTTTATTCATCCTTTTCTTACTCCCGAATTCATCCTTCACTTCTTTGAATATCATATTCATTTGAACTTGAGTGATCTGAGGGCATAGTTTTATCAACACATGTTCTCTAAGTTCCATATCCTTTCTTTTTGCATTCTCTTTCCTCAATTCCAAAATGTCTGCAAGACTTTGAGGGATCTTAGAAGTTATTTAAATTAGGGTCTTATTATAGATATTTAGATATCTAATAGTTGCTTCCTCCAACACCCTCTTATCTGTATCACTATAATCATCATAAAATTCAGTCATGGGTTTCAAATTTCCATCCACAATGACTGATTTTATTACATCTTCCACATAAAGTGTGGGCTTCTCAACATATGTCTATGTCTTCTACTTTTTGCTTGCCCTTTTGTTTCCAGAGGGCTTCTCCTTAGTCACCTTGGCAGTGTTTGTTCTGGTGGCTTTCACCTCCTTAACTTCAACATCTAAATTTGTTTCTTCTTCATCAACTTTTGTGCTCTTGAAGGTTCTTGTGGCCCTGGTTTTCTTTCTCTTCCCTCCTTCACTAGATGGTGTTGCTACTAGTGTCTTAGTGGGAATGGACTTGAATTGCTCAGGGACAATTGCAGAACTTCTTGTTTTTCTTGAAGAGCCAAGTGTGACTTCTTGAGCAGCTGTTGGTTTACTTTCTACCCTCTCTTCTAAAGCTTGCTCAGTTCTTCTCTTTATCTATTCAATTCTTTCTCTGTTCTTTCTTACATCATCTTTTGTGATGCCTATGCTTTTAGCATACATATCAACTTGCCTCTGATCTTTTCTCTTGATCTCTAGTTGCCTGAGCTCAACATGTAGTTTTAGACTTAGCTCCTTATAAGTTCCAAATCTTTCAATAGAGGTGTCTTTTGATTTGCTCAGAAGATGTTGAGCATACATAACCAAAACCTTCTCATCAACCTCATAGCCCATTGACATAATCCATATAGTTCTAGATTCCATAGCCTCTATCAGGCACTAATCAGTGTCAACCATAAAACAAATTTCATCTTGATACTTCTCCACAACTAAATTTGGAATTCTCTCCCTTGCATGCATCATAGTCTGAAAGTTTTTCAAGTAACCTGAGATGGCTTTCTTCTGGGCTTGGGAATCACCAAGACTGGGTAGATGATCTTTTATTTTCCATGCAACTGGCCTGTCATTTGTCTAGTACACACCTTGTACTCCAGGAACTTCATTCATAAAATAGAAGAACAAACTTATAACTAGGGAGCCATATTTGAAAGTGTTTTTCTTATCCTTCTTAATTTTTCTCAAATTTTCTATCAGTTGCTTTTGTAGCAGCTCGCATAGGTCATAGTCTGGATTCTCCTTTAACATTTAATATGTTGAATATATAGCAGTTCCAAAGATAGAATTCTCCTTGTTGGATTGATAAATCTTATAGCCAATCACCATGGAAGCAAACTCAACATCCAGTTCTATAATGTCATTGATGGTCATTGTCCTCTTGTCAAACTTTGCACCTGTTACATCAATGAGAGTTTGGTTTTTCACAGACTTCAACATGGGTAATCCACCAGTTGAGTTTAACCCAGTCACAATTTTGATAGCATCCTTGGTAATCTTGAATGGTTTTAACATCCATATGAATTCATCATGCATCCATCTCAACACATATTGAACCCACTCACTTTCATCAAGTGTCAAAAATTCAATCACTTGAAGAAAATGTTTGCTTTCCAAGGTTTCAAACTCTAGTTTTAGTTGAAAGTTGTCATCCTTTAGATGATTCTCAAACAATTCTACCAATCTCAAATTTCTAAATTCATCTACATTGCAATGAACATATGCCCTAATATCTTCAACATGCAATACTCCATATGGGATGCTAGAGAATACACCTAGCAGTTCAACTCCGACAGACTTGTAAGGATGCTTCTTAAATTTTGGATGACGCTTTTCAGTTATGCCAAAAATTAAGGGTGTAGCCATTTGCAGAGATTGAAAATCCAAGAGATTTCATAGAAAATAGAAATACCTTGCTCTACAGATTAGGGTTTTGCTTGGAAATCCTCTTCGTACTTCAACTCTTGAAAAATCTTGGCTCAAAACTTGTTCGCCTCTTTTCTTCTTACTTTCTTTTAATTCAAAGTGATTCAAATGAAAAATGAATGACCCTTTTATGCTCCACAAACCTAATTTTTCTTTTTAATAAATGCTCTACCGTAATACAATGTGTGCAACCATTTGTATTGGTTCTTCTTGACCTTGCAACATTCTCACATACCTCCATCCTCCCATCATATATCCCTTATCCGGGTACATATCTTCCCCATCCCATTCCTATGATCCATGCTTTTGCATAATACATCCATCCATTATTAATCTAGTTCATCCATCCATCTATTCCATATTCCTCCATCACCATCTCTTAATATTGTCTACCAACATCCATGAATGTAGCAACAATTTCCATGGTCCACATACGACATCCATCCAACATGGGACACTATCCTTCTTATGGAAATAGATGCTAGAGTCCCCATCCTCCTCCAAACTCCTTTACTCATCCTTCCATCCCATCCCATCCCATCCAAATATCAAAAATACAAAAAATCAAAATATTAAAAATTAAAAAATCAAAATAGTAAAGAGAAAAAATCCATCCAATGGTGAAAACCACTTCTCGTGGCACCTTGGGAAAGTACCATGATGAAAACCCCTCATGGGCATCATGCGTAATCCTCCATCCATTTTCACCCTACATTTGGGGACAAGTCTGATCTTTTCTATCTTCCCCTATCCATTAACACCATACCCATCATCTCCCATCCACCCTATCCACTATATCTCCCTATTTATCTTATCATCTTCCCATCCATTTCCCCTCCCCACTTTGATTTTGAAAAGGATAGGGGAAAAATCATAAAACATGCTTTGGACACCTCTTGACATATCTTAATCCCTAGCATATCCTACAAACATCCATCCCACCCACACATCTTAACACATATAGTCATAAGAGACACACATCTAGAGTACACCATCTTCTTCCTATGTGACGTAGTCCTTGGAGAAACTATCCCCTTGCATCCATTTTTCCTCAATCCTCTATCCACCATGATCCCCCATCCCCATCCTATCAACCCCCATCTCTCATCTCTTGGTTCCGATTGTGGCTTTATTAGGTTGACAATCCACACCACCTAAAATCCACCCAGTTGGTCGCTCTATCCATCTATCCTCACTCCTTAATCTATCATCTATCCTACCCCCTCTATGACCCCCTCCCCTATACTCTCATCCACATTCTACCCCTCATCCCTTGTTGATAGAACTGGCTTTTTCTTGTCATTGGTATCTATCTAAAGGCTAGCCCCACAAAAACCAATGCATCTACTCCCAAATATCCAAATCTCCCTAAAATCCAAATATCACAAGACAATCCAAATCAATGTGCATTGTAAGCTATCTATCTACGCAAAATCATCCAATCACATCCATTGGTCTTGTTCCTAGCCTTGTTGCAAGCCTTTGATCTAAAAACATGCATCGCCATCATTAGGATAATCATTCCCAATCCTCGTGTTATTCTTATCATCAAAAACATAATCCAACATCATCAGTCCATCAATCTTTGGCTTTTCAAATTGACCAGGGGCAACATCATGTTTTTCTTTGTATCATTTTGTGCATGTGTGCTTTCTTGTGTGTTTGCATTATCTTTTTTATCTTGCATTAGTAGTGGTCCCTATAACCTACCTGCCACAATAGTATCATAGTCTTCCATATCATGATGCTATATAGCATAAGGTTTCTTGTGACCTTATCGGTTCACTTTTATGCATGGGACACATTGCCACCTTGGTTCCTTATACCTTGGTGCATAACATCTCATGCCATATCAAATCATATGGCTCTCACTTTTTAGTGTAGTATAACACATAATCCATCGAGTCACAAATCAGCTTGCATCCATCTGTTTTCCTCCCCCTTCATCCCATCCTTTTATCCCCTTCGTCTATTTTCCTCCCATCCCTCGCATCTAACCTTTCTTATCCTTCTAATCCATGTGGTCTTTTAAATTCTAGTCTCTTCTTTCTCCTCCAACCATCTTTATCCTTCTGAGAGCACACATGTGTTCTTCAAACCTACCTGCCCTCTTGAGGGGGCATCATCCCTACCATCATCTCTCTTTGTTGCTCTTGCTTTCAATGGTTGGGGCATCATTATCCTTAATCCTACCATCACCATCCTTAATCCTACCGTCCTTATCCTTAGTCCAACCATCTTTTTCTTCCAACCTAATTCTTTTTTTTATCATTCTTTCAAATGATGTTGAGCTTCACAACACCATCTCAAAGAGAGGCAAAATGTAGACACCTAAAATTGTCCACTCATTGTCTTGCCACAAAACATCTCTAAACCATCCCTAAACATCACTAAACATCCCTGAACCATATCTAAACCATCCCTACACCATCCCTAAATATCCCTAAACCAACTTTCTTTTACATTTAGCTAAGTAAATGCATGTATAGATAGTTAATTATCTATTTTCCCTTTAAACCATGATTAAAAAATATTTTGTTGTCAATATCACTATTCACGTACTATTCACTATTCATTTGTACTTCCATTGGTACATGCATCCGTACATATCCCTAGCATAATTGATTTATTAATCATTTATCACCTCTTTCTAATAGTCCAAACATTAGATAAATTTCTATTTATCTAAAGTCCCTTTTTCCCATCCCATGAACTAAATAAATTTATATATTTATTTAATTCATATTTTTGTCACTTTTTATTAGGTTGCCTAAACCTAATTAATCACCTAATTCCCCACTTGCACATTCCTAACCCTTAATCTAATCCTATTCAAACCCTCACATCCCCCCAAGTGTACAAAAGGCATGGCCCTTCGTACAAGACCACATGGGTCTCTTACAGAAGCACATGGACAAGTCCTTTGTACAGATGTCATTTTTGTCCTCTTTTAATCCTCACCATCCCCTTTCCCCAATTCACTTTTTCACCCTTGAATATTCCTCAATCCAAGGACATCTCCTATCCTCCAACCAAATCAAGCAACTTGTCCATCTCTCCATGCTTGAGAGCTCTCAATGATCCTTCAAATCAATCTTGACCATCCAATCCTCATCCCAAAATCCTATAAATCCAACCCATCTCAATCCATTTTAAAGGCTTTGGGAGATGCAAAGTCATGTTATCCATTTGAGGAGCCATCTATATACAACACAAGATCAAGAGCACATCCACTTGACTAAGGTTTGCATGGTAGCTAAGTTTATTTAGTTTCCTTTGTTATTTGCATGCCTTATTTGCTCTATTGGCTTCCAGGTATATTAGGATTTGAGTAGAATAGGTTAATATTACTTTGGCTTATTCTATTTAGGCTCATTTTCTAGTGTATAAACTTCTCTTGGTTATTTTCCTTATTCCCTTTTTCTCCAGTGGCTCTACACTCAAAATGGTTAGTTTCTCTATTCACATGACCTACCTAGTCCTTTCATTTCCCCTATTCAAACATTCTTCATTGCATAATTTTTAGGGCATATTTTCTTCCAAGAACAAACAACCCTCTTGTCTTTTATCAACATTTCCATTCTATTGAGGTTTTAGATCAATTAATTTTCCCTAAATGCCACATGTTGACTTGAAACTTGAAGAAAATCATCATGGCACATGATTGGCCACCAAACATAAAGATATGCGGAAGGAATATGTATCGAACATTCAAATAAATCTTATGAATATTATTATGTCTAACACTCAGGAACAATACGTTTATCATATTCAATGCGCACTGGCAATGATACAAACATATATGCAGAAAGAGGAGCTTAAAAGCTTTTGCAACACTTTAAACTTGTTTGCATCAAATTTTTTTATTCACTCAGATCAGCTTAAAGCTGCAAAGTGAAGAGCATACTCTTCTTAACAAACTCCTAACAGACTCGAGACTTAGACTCTTACTCTCTAAGACTTCACTAACCTAGAATTCATTTCTCAGAAATGGATAGACCAAGCACTTCTGGATTGAGTATGGAAGGCATCGATCACACAGTAGATCACAACACAGAAGTTAAGTTCACAAACTTCTTTGCTGATAATGAAAGTTCTTTTTGTACTCCTGAATCTAGTAGTAATATATTAGATGAGAATTCCTCTAGTCAGTTTGATGATAAGGAATTCCATGTGCGTAAGATAAAATCCTCTGAGATTTATAGAGATGTGTCAAATAGTCTAGTAGATATGTTCAACAAAAACAAAGGTCTCAAAAATTGGTTTAGATATAAATCTTCTCAGAGATGTCATGTAGCTACTCTACAGCATGTAGTTATAGGTGGAAACAAAGGCAAGATGAGATTGTTCTCAGATGTCCAAGTTCAGAAATTCCAAAAGGAGAAATAGAAGTTAAATAGCATGATGTATTGTCAAGATTATACCTGGACATGAGGTAGTCTTCTTGGTGCACTTGTATGCTTTCATCTGATGGCTGCTAGAACCTTCTTCAAAAGTAACTTCTAGTTCCTCTTCAATAGCTTGATGAATGAGTGGACTGTAGGGCTTCTCTTCACAATACAGTTGTTCTTCTCTGAAAGATGCTTGTGAGGGCAACTGTATAGCACCAGTTGAATTGAACTAATTAACAAACTTATCAAGTTCAGGAGATTTTTCCATTTCTTCTATAAGAAATTTTCTTCATCATCTATCTCAGAGATTTCTCCCTGGGCTTGTGCTATAACCTTTTCAAGGAAGGCTTTTCGACTCCTTCTCCATAACCTTCTAGCCATACTACCAGGTGCAGGAGCTTCACTGATGGTTCTTTGGGCAAGAGGACCTGGAGGCCAAGGTTCTCTTCTCTGTAAAGGCTTGTAATCACGTTTCTCTAGAATCTCTGTTGTTGATGAAGATAACCCATATTGGAGAATGGGTGTTCTCCGAACAGGGAGCTTAGGAGGCCTTTCTTCCTTTTGAAGCAAAAAATACTTTCTTGCCTTAACTTGTTCCAACTTGTTGATCAACTTTTTCCATGTTTCTTGACCCATGTCCATATTCTCAACCTCATATCCTAAACAAAATCTCTAATCTTGCTGTAACCAATGTCAAAGAATTACAACGCTTTTTAGGTCTTATTAATTATATTGCAGGATTCTATTATAAGCTCGCTGAAGATAGAATTGAACTCAACATACTTCTGGGAAAGACACCACCACCATGGATGGTCAACCATGATGCACTGATCTCAAGGATCAAACAGAAATGTTCTCAACTATCACCATTAAAATTACCAAGTAATGGTTTCAAGATTGTGGAAACTGATGCAAGTGAAAGTACCTGGGCTGATGTTCTTAGAGAATGTAAGTCAACATCTCACGACCCCAAAGATAAAGGTGAGATTGTTAGATATGTCTCTGGTAGTTTTAAGAACAGTGAAAAGGACTACCATAGAACATATAAAGAAATCCTTGCTATTGTAAATACTTTTCAAGAATTCCAAATGTTTATTGCTGACAAGAGATTTCTGTTAAAAAGTGCCAAAATCTGTGAGGATTCTTCAGAAAAGAATCAAAAAACAAAGTTGTTCGAGGAAGACTCCTTAGATGGGCACAACTCCTAAGCACCTATGAATTTGATTTCATTCATCTTTCTGGAATTGATAATATTTTTGTAGATTTCCTATCTAGAGAAGGACACACTTTAGAATCTATTCCTTCTGAAGCAAATCAAACAACCTCTGGTGTTGTACGTATAATCTAAATAAGAGAACAAAGGTGGTATGAAGAAATCTACCACAAATGGAGCACAAATCCTTTCCAGAGAAGAGATCTCCATAATTTTCAAATGGCCAATGATTTTCTCCATGATGGTTTTAAAATGTTAGTAGCCAAACAGCAGCTAACATATCTAGGATTGTGGACTGACAGGCCATTCTTTCAATTCTCAGCAGAAGCAGAACCCATTGATCCCAACATCAGCCATATTCTTTAGAATTGGTGTGGAGACTTCATTCTCCCTATTATGTTTCTCAATCCCCCAGTAGATCGACCAGATCAATGGTTAAATGTCGAACATGAGAAGAGGTTAATCAGAGATTTATTCCAAGGACCATATCCACCTGCTAATGATATGTAGTTCAATGGGACTTCATCCTATACTGGTTGTACTTTCAAACTCATGTTTGCCTCCGCTGAAGAAAACTCGATCAACAGGCACCTCTGCCAAGTCTATGGACCTATTGGATCCTCATCTACCTTTGAACACTGGAGTGTCTCCAACAGATTGAGATTCTTCCATTCCAAGAACATGCCTATCTGGATTCACACCAAAACCTATCGAATAGATAGAACAGATCAGAGAGTTATGTCCCAAGGGATTTATGCGTATAAAATGAAGACCATGAGCATTTCCTTCCATGAGAACAGAAAGAGTAGCTACATGACATCTCTGAGAAGATTTATATCCAAACCAAATTTTGAGAGCTTTGTTTTTGTTGAACATATCTACTAGATTATTTGGCACATCTCTATAAATCTCAGAGGATTTTATCTTAGGCACAAGAAATTCCTTATCATCAAACTAACTAGAGAAATTCTCATCTAATATATTACTACTAGATTCAGGAGTACAAAAAGAACTTTCATTATCAGCAAAGAAGTTTGTGAACTTAACTTATGTGTTGTGATCTGCTATGTGATCGATACCTTCCATACTCGATCCAGAAGTGCTTGGTCTATCCATTTCTAGGCTCAGACCTATGCTCGCACCCACGCTCGAAATACAAGATTACTACCTCAGATCTGCCCTAAATGCAACAAGCAAAGAGAGGACTTACACGGAGAGGACTTACAACAGAACTGTAGTTTGTATGAGCAGTACAAGGAGCTATATAAGGAGCAATACAGGTAGATAGTTTATCACTTAGTGAGTCGTTATAGTTAGGCAACAATGATAACAACAGATGAACACATCATCGGCTCTGATACCAACTTTTAACAACAGTTGCAAATGACAAAAGATATGTGGAAGGAATACGTATCAGACATTCAAATAATCTTATGAATATTATTATGTCTAACACTCAGGAACAATACATTTATCATATTCAATGCACGCTGGCAATGATACAAACATATATGCAGAAAGAGGAACTTAAAAGCTTTTACAACACTTTAAACTTATTTGCATCAGATTTTCTGATTCACTCAGATCAGCTTAAAGCTGTAAAGTGAAAAGCATACTCTTCTTAACAAACTCCTAACAGACTTGAGACTTAGACTCTTACTCTCTAAGACTTCACTCGCCTAGAATTCATTGAGAAAGCTTATATGTACCAGTAACTACATGACATCTCTGAGAAGATTTATATCACAAGGAAGAATTATTCTCTAAGACTTCACTCACCTAGAATTTGTTGAGAAAGCTTATTTGAAATCGGCTTTATATGTACCAGTGGTGTCAAAGAGCATGAAATCACTAAATGGGGGTATAGCACTAGGTATGGAGCAAGGACCTGCAGGAGTACCTATGACCTTTTCATGGACTTCTTTGATATCATGTTCAGGCATTATAGCTTGCTTGGCTGAAAACATTCAGAAGTGGCCTGTTCTAGGAGGATTAAAAACAAAGGAACAATCCTCACACTTGTACATCCCATTGTCTAATTCAGAGTATAAATTATGGGAGCAAGAAGTACTAGAAGCTTTAGTGGTGGTGCTGCTAGGTTTTGAAATAGAGGGAATCTTAAATAGATCTTCAAAACCCTTAGCGGGTTGGAATCTTGCACTCTGTGTACAAGGCAAGCATGACACAGATGGACCAGGTTGGTTATAATTAAAAACTCTTTTTGTTCTCATGGAAGGGCTGTCGTATAAAGCAGGCTGGCTACCGGATGAGAATCTAATTACAGCCTGATCATCTAATTCTTCAATTGAGGTGCCTCTCAATTGTGGTTTGTTTTTCTTCTTCAGGTTGACTATCATGTTCCCAAAGATCTAATGCCCATTCTTCAGGTAGCTTGATATCCTTATGATGGACTATCTTTGGTATGGTTAACCACGTGCTGTCATTAGTAGATTTCCAGATGGTTGACAGACCTTCCAAACCTTGTGCCTTTCTAGGATTTATCATCAAGGGAAGAACCTTGTTGTATAACCGATAGTGGATGAGAAAGGTAAGAGAATGGTCTACAAACTAATTTTTCATATGAAGGTTCATGGTCTTGAAATTATATTCGAGAACATCTTGAAGGTTACCATCTTTTAAACTAACAGGGAAATCTAATAAACAATCAATATAAAGTGACCCTTTGGCCATGGAGTCACAAGCAGCACCTAACAAGGAATGAGACAAATTTAGGAACCTTGCATCTTTCAACATCATGAGGATGATGATTGGTAATCCCTTTCGGTAGTGTCTGGTGATACCTATCCTTACATAGGACAAATGCATAAACTGAGGATTATCAGGGTTTGCTAAGGCTTCCTTTTGGAATTTCTGAACTTGGACATCTGAGAACAATCTCAGCTTGCCTTTGTTTCCACCTGTAACTACATGCTGTAAATACAAAGGTCTCAAAAATTGGTTTGGATATAAATCTTCTCAGAGATGTCATGTAGCTACTCTACAGCATGTAGTTACATGTGGAAACAAAGGCATGCTGAGATTGTTCTCAAATGTCCAAGTTCAGAAATTCCAAAAGGAATCCTTAGCAAATCCTAATAATCCTCAGTTTATGCATTTGTCCTATGTAAGGATAGGTATCACCAGACACTACTGAAAGGGATTACCAATCATCATCTTTAGACAATTCCTTTCTATCTATCAACATCATGGACTTGCTGTCAATCCCACAAAGTCTTACTTTGCTCAAAATTAGATTGTTTTCATTGGCATCAAGCTTCTTCCGGGGGGGAGAATGGAGGCTCAACCTCATATCCTAAACAAAATCTCTAATCTTGATGTAACCAATGTCAAGGAATTACAGTGCTTTTTAGGTCTTGTTAATTATATTACAAGATTCTATTATAAGCTCGCTGAAGATAGAATTGAACCCAACAAACTTCTGGGAAAGACACCACCACCATGGACGGTCAAGCATGATGCACTAATCTCAAGGATCAAATAGAAATGTTCTCAACTTCTGCCATTAAAATTACCAGGTAATGGTTTCAAGATTGTGGAAATCGATGCAAGTGCAAGTAATTTTATGTTAACAACTTTTCTAAAAAGTTTTGGAAATGTGATAGGAGAATTCTATCACAAGAAAGCTCTTGAGAATCTGGTAATAGAAAATATTGAAATAAAAGAACTAACCTTTCCTCAGTTAATTCAATTCCTTATTCAAATTAATGAAGAAATCTATGAAGAAGGAAAGACAAAGAAGGAGATAAAAAAGTCCAACCTTTACTATCCTCTTCTGTATGCTACCAAATAATGCCTTCGAATCAGTTCCTAAATAAAAGTAAATCTTCTTGTTATGATTGTGATAAGTCAGAAAAATCCTACAAGAAGAAAAAGAAGAAATTCATCAAATATCCCAAGAAGAAAGGATATTTTAGAAAAAGGGATAAGAAAAGTAAAGGTTCAAAGAAATGGAAACCTACCTGCTATATTTGCAAGCGTGAACACTTTGCAAACAAGTGTCTGGACAGGCATAAGAAAAAGAGTAAAGGTAAAGTTTGAGCTGCAAGAGAAGCAGGAGTCGGAGATGATGAATATGAATTCATTGATAGCTACCCATCAAACTCAGAAGATATCATTCTATCCAGCACTGATATAGAGATAGAATTAGAATCTGAAGAATACACATCAACTCCAAAATAAGCTCAAGTAAATATGATGACTGAGCTAGTGCAATCATCTAATGATGATTTGGAAGTCTCCTTCTTCTGCAAAATGCTGCGAAGGGACACCCGTGCTGAGTTGGACAAGGTAATTGAATAAATTGTCCAAACTGAATCTAGACTCCATAGCTTCAGACATTATAGCTTGCTTGGCTGAAAACATTCAGAAATGGCCTATTCTGGGAGGATTAAAAACAAAGGAATAATCCTCACACTTGTACATCCCATTGTCTAATTCAAAGTATAACTTATGGGAGCAAGAAGTACTAGCGGCTTTAGTGGTGGTGCTGCTGGTTTTTGACATAGAGGGAATCTTAAATAGATCTTCAAAACCCTTAGCAGGTTGGAATCTTGCACTTTGTGTGTGAGGCAAGCGTGACACAGATGGACCAGGTTGGTTATAATTAAAAACTCTTTCTGTTCTCATGGAAGGGCTGCCACGTAAAGCAGGATGGCTACCGGATGAGAATCTGATTACTACCTGATCATCTAATTCTTCAATTGAGATGACTCTCAATTGTGGTTGTTTTTCTTCTTTAGGTTGACTATCATGTTCCCAAAGATCTAGTGCCCATCTAAGGAGTCTTCCTCGAACAACTTTATTTTTTTATTCTTTTCTCAAGGATCAAATAGAATTGTTGTCAACTGCCACCATTAAAATTACCAGGTAATGGTTTCAAGATTGTGGAAACTGATGCAAGTAAAAGTGCCTGGGCTGGTGTTCTCAGAGAATGTAAGTCAACATCTCACGACCCCAAAGATAAAGGTGAGATTGTTAGATATGTCTCTGGTAGTTTCAAGAATAGTGAAAAGGACTACCATATCAGACATAAAGAAATCCTTGCTTTTGTAAATACTTTTCAAGCATTCCAAATGTTTATTGCTGACAAGAGATTTCTGTTAAAAAGTGATCTCCAAAATCTGTGAGGATTCTTCAGAAAAGAACCAAAAAACAAAGTTGTTCGAGGAAGACTCCTTAGATGGACACAGCTCCTAAGCACCTATGAATTTGATTTCATTCTTCTTCCTGGAATTGATAATATTTTTGTAGATTTCCTATCTAGAGAAGGACACACTTCAGAATCTGTTCCTTCTGAAGCAAATCAAATAACCTCTGGTGTTGTATGTATAATCTGAATAAGAGAACAAAGGTGGTATGAAGAAAGCTACCGCAAATGGAGCACAAATCCTTTCTAGAGAAGAGATCTCCATAATTTCCAAATGGCCAATGATTTTCTCCATGATCATTTTAAAATGTTAGTAGCCAAATAGCAGCTAACATATCCAGGATTGTGGACTGACAGGTCATTCTTTCAATTCTCAGCAAAATCAGAACCCATTGATCCCAACGTCGGCCATATTCTTTAGAATTGGTGTGGAGACTTCGTTCTCCCTGTTATGTTTCTCAATCCACCAGTAGATCGACCAGATCAATGGTTAAATGTCAAACATGGGAAGAGGTTAATCAAAGATTTATTCCAAGGACCATATCCACCTGCTGATGATATGCAGTTCAATGGGACTTCGTCCTATACTGGCTGTACTTTCAAACTCATGTTTGCCTCTGCTAAAGAAAACCTGATCAGCAGGTACCTCTGCCAAGTCTATGGACTTGCTGGATCCTCATCTGCCTTTGAACACTAGAATGTCTCCAACAGATTAAGATTCTTCCATTCCAAGAACATGCTTATTTGGATTCACACCAAAACCTATCGAATGGATAGAACAGATCAGAGAGCTATGTCCTAAGGGATTTATGGTCCATATAAAATGAAGACCATGAGCATTATCTAGAAGGAAAATGAACCAGTCCTTCATCTAAATACTAGATGCATACCACATTCTTCTAATCAGACTTGTGCCAATTGTGAGTATGATCCAAGAGTTCCTTCATATGATGAGGAAGGAAAACTCAGAACATCTAGGTTTGATCTTGCCAATCCTCGACATCATCCCTTTGCCAATTCGGATACATCTGAACATAGCACAGGCTCCTAGGCTAATGGATGGGTTTGTCATCCATCAAGGAATCTATCACCTTATTGAATTTGATAGACTTGGGCCCTTCCACAGTAAAAGGGGAAAATCTTATGCTCCTCACAGTAAGCACGAGTTAACCTTCTCGTGATCAAAAAGAAGACATGTAATAATTGATTCCTTTTGTGTCTTGTCCGTCCCCTCCTTTCTCCGTTTATGAGTTATTGGGACCCACCAGAAGATGCTTATCTTCACTTCAGTAACTCTTCGATAAAGGAGCCGCCATGTGTCCACTTTCTATGGACGGATTTCAAATTGTAATTCAAGAAATAAGGTTAAAGATATGCCAACACTACCTATAAAAGAGGAAGAGGGATGCCTTCATTTCTCAACGAATTCTAGGTGAGTGAAGTCTTAGAGAGTAAGAGTCTAAGTCTCGAGTTTGTTAGGAGTTTGTTAAGAAGAGTATGCTCTTCACTTTGCATCTTTAAGCTGATCTAAGTGAATCAAAAAATCTGATGCAAACAAGTTTAAAGTGTTGTAAAAGCTTTTAAGCTCCTCTTTCTGCATATATGTTTGTATCATTGCCAGTGCGCATTGAATATGATAAATGTATTGTTCCTGAGTGTTAGACATAATAATATTCATAAGATTTATTTGAATGTCCAATACGTATTCCTTCTGCATATCTTTTGTCATTTGTAGCTGATGAATGTTGTTGTTCATAATTCCCCATCTACTCTACTTAATCTCAATTGAAATCATGGTGAATTTTTTTAACAACTACCAAGCTATGTTTGCTAAAATGTCTACCAGAAAATATCAACTAATAAAATTGTGATCCATTTAACAATTGGAGGTATGAAATAAGTTGATTTGGACAAAGATGATGCCAAGTGTCCATTAAGATCCATGTCATTAGATCACATCTACTAATATTCATTCACACCTTACTATTGAAGTCATCCCAATTTCTACCAAAGTTATAGTGCTAATGAAGTGAACTCATGATGTTGTTGAAGTTACACATAGGGGTATTGCTAAAGATGATAGTGTTGTCAAGTGACTTGCAATTTATTGTTGAATATGACTCTAATGCCCCAAGATTTCACCTAAGACATTAATGGTCAAAGAACAAATTAACATTTTTTATGACACTAATGTGACATCGACATGTCATAATGCACACATACATGCTAGAAATGTTGCAAAACAATACCATGACACTTAACAAGAAAAAATATTAACCTTGTAGTAATGAGTTTTCCATATTCTATGAAGATAACAGTAAGAGCTTTTGGATTCAACTGTGTAAGTTTTGTTGCATTGACGTTTTAGATCACAGAGTGTGATCCAAAATGTTGATGCAACAAAACTTGTGACATAAAACGTCAATGCAACAAAATTACATAGTTGAATCAAAAAGCTCTTATTGTTGCATTGATGTTTTGGATCATGGAGTGTGATCTAAAATTTTGATGCAACAAAACTTACACAATTGAATCCAAAATCTTTTATTGTCAATCTTAACCTTGTCGTGTGACTTCACCACTATGACATCTCAACAAGGTCATATATATGGTTATGAAATTTGAGAATTAACGAGAGAATCTCCTTGCACAAATTATGTACATGAATCAAAATATTGGCATTCTAGCAATTGGAGTTAAAAGGTCTTCCTTATGGAATGAACAAAATAGAATAAATTTTCACACTTTCAATTACAATAGTTAACTATTCCAAGTATTAAAGTATTAAGAATCTCAATAGATGTTGAATAGTAAAATAATAAAATATAGAAGATTACAAGTAACCAAGAGATGGTGCAAAGCACTATTCTTAATGTTTTATTTGTAAAGAAGGCACATAAGAAAATTTCATTATGCTTTCTCACCCATAACATGGTAATAAAGTCATCATTTTGATGAACTTTAGCCCAATAAATAGCAATTGTTGGATGGAAGAATAGGACCAGCTATCAAAGGACTTGATAGGTATATTTTCAATTTTTGAAACTTTAGTGTGCATTACTAGTAGTATATAGTCATTTAAGATATTAAATTCTAGTTTCCATGTAACCATGTACCTTTTTGTCTACATAATTCTTCTTTCTTTTATAATATAATATATATTGTAGTTATTATGTTATGTTCTAATTTCCATGTGGCCATGTACCTTTTTGTCTACATAATTCTTCTTGCTTTCATAACATAATAGATTGTAGTTATTTTCCATAATTTGCACCTTAAAACATCTTATATAATACCTCACAAATAACCTTAGGTTGTGCCATAAAATATCTTCCAATGTAATGCCTTCGAATGATTTTTTTTATAATTAATATTAATAGTCATTAAGATTGACGTGGTATTCCAAATTCCCCGACCTAAAAATCAAGAATATTCTCCGTAAGATCTAAAGGCTACTAAACCTCAATCCTTTGTATATGATATGTTAAATTCTAATTTATAGAAGAAATTTTAGTCTTTTATGAACGAATAAAAAAAATGACTTAATATTATTTAATAGACAATTAGGTCTCATTCAAATGCATATGGGGCTAATGTGTTGTCACTAAAGCAAGAATTAAAACTGATCCTATGACCTTTGTAAGCTTCTACATTGTCACATAAGATAGGGAATTTTTACCTATTCGTCTTTCTTACTTATGATAGAAGATAAAAAGCTTGACACCTTTTCTCAAGCATGCCATTCTTCACAATGTTAGTCAACCTACATTTTGTAAACTTTGTTGCTTGAAAGTTTTTAAGGCTTCATACCTGTTGTGATGTTCACAACACGCCCCATTTTGCTCCTTAGCAAAACGAGGACCCCTGCTAATGTCTTGCTTTTTGCTTCTGCTTATGTTTTTTCTGCTTTCTGGCAGTCTGGTAAAAATGAAGGTCAGGCGCATCATCATCATGATATTGCATAGGGTAGGTCATCATCATGAGGTCTGTTTGTCAAAGTTCATATTTTGTTTCTGTGACCTCATATTTTGAAAGAGCTTGAAATTTCATGCAGGTTTGCCTTTTACTTCACTTGAAAATTCGACCATATGTGAAAGTTATGCACGGTCAAAGTCTTGGTCAAACCTGATATTCGCAGGAGCATCATCATTTTATTTTTTATTCTAAGTCATGTTGACAGGATCATCATGATCTTCGCATTATGCAGCATCATGATATCTTTTAGGAAGGTCATGCTATAAACTCGGTTTTGCTGTATAAACGTCATCATCATCATATTTAAACCCCCCCCCCGATAATATCCTGAGGTTCGAATTATCATGATGACGTTAACTTTAAGTTGAGGTAAGTTCCCCCTGTCGAGCGGCCTTTGTATCGCGAGCATCATCATGATATCCTTGCATCGCCTGATCTTAAAATATCATGCTGATGGTATAGGATCACCCTGACTTAACAAAATCACCTTCGGCATATTTACATGCGCACGTTCAAAACCTATTGGAGGGTCATCATCATGATATTTGCTGGCATTCGAAATATGATGATGACGACGACTTCATATCCTCCTGGTCTCCCTTTCGCAAGGTCGTCATCATGATATTTGCTGAACTTCGAAATATGATGATGACGGCTTCTTGATCATCATCCTGATCTTTCACAGAACATTCGCTGAAATTCGCCAAGTAATGAAGGCATCATCATGATAATTTTGAAGGAGGATCATCATCTTTATATCCTCCTGATATCCGTTTGCCGAAACATCATGATGATCAGCCTATCTATTAAGAAGGGTTTGATATTACATTTCTCAACAGCATCATCATATTTTGTAATATCACCCTAGCCGAAATATCATGATGACCAACTTATCCTTGTGCTTCGAAGACAAAATATCATGATGACGTCATCATGATAAATCGATGAGAAGTAAATATCTTGATGATCAGCATCATCATATTTTACAATATCACCCTAGCGCGAATATGATGATGACGTCATCATCATTCTTTATCCTGTCCTGATTATCAAGATCATCATGATCTTGTTTGTTCGCCCGATATTTCGCCAAGTCCTCCTGCCAAAAATGCAACCTTTTTGAGAACATCCTCATGATCATCATCATCATATTTTTATCCTGATCATGCTCATGATCATCATATTTTCCCTTCGGCAGGATTTTTCTCAAACATGATCCGGTTGGCGAAATATCATGATGACGTCATGTTTCAAGTTTAGCGAAGGCTCCGAATATGACGATGACGTCATCCCGATCTGAATAACGAAAAAACAAATATCCTCCTGATGGTCATCATCATCATTTTTCCTTCGAGCAGGATATATTTTCCAAGCACGATCCGGTTCCCGATTATCATGATGATGACGTCCTTTTCCCAGTTCGACATACGCCCCAAATATGATGATGATCTTCATCATGCTAATTTTCTCGAGAGGGTTACCTTGGCCGCGAAAGGATCATATTCACTTCATCATCCTGATCATGCTCCTTAGGTGACCCGATATCAAATATCCCCCTGATCTTAACCGAATATCATGATGACGTCATCCTTAGCATCTCAATGAAGCCCGAATATCATGATGACGTCACCATCATCTTCCTCTCCTCGACAGCATGATTATATTCGCATCCTCCTATTCTTCTTCAACATGATGATGATGATGTTGTTCTTTTCTCCAATATGCAGAGGCGAATCATCATGATGACATTCATCTGAACCTTCAGGAGGGAATGCTATTTCCGGAATATCATGATGATGAGGTATATCGACTAACCTGTTTTTTTTGACGCACCGACTGCGAATATCATGCCGATGGGCGGGAAATGAAGTGGTGGAGTTTTGAAGTGTTTTTTTTGGCGCCTCTGACATTTTTTCAGTCAGCGATGGTTGACCCATCAATTTTGAGCAGCTTGGGCGCATTTTTGACACGTTTTGAGCGGATTCTAGATCTGATTTCCACAATCTTGCGCAGTCACTTGGATTTAAACGCTTATTCTAGTTTCCTGCTATTTTTTGTGATAAATGTGAAACTTATTGCTGGTCTTGTCTTGCAGGCTTGCAGTTGAGGAAGCAGCTGGAAAGTCAATACAGTGACCTCATGGAGGCAGAAGATCAGATCTCAGGAGGAAGAAGATAGAGATGAAATGCAAAAGTCAAAGCCATTCAAGTGAAGAGGAAGGTCGCAGCTGAAGATATTATTGCAAAAGACAGACAGAAGTTATTGCCCAGCTGCTGGAACTTCTCAGAAGGGGCAATATTTCGCCCAGATTTGACCACAGCTCTGAGATATTTTTGAGAACTGGTTCACCTGCATTTATTGCTGTAACTAGAGGTTTGAACCAGGGGTTCAGTTAGGTTTTTGCTGTAGTGAGGACAATCAGGATGTTATATATTGTGCCTCTCTACACTGTAATACTTTACAACAGGGGCTACACAACAGAGATTCCAGGAAAATACAGCAAGTTAGCTTAGCATAGTTTAGAAGTAGAAGAAGGAGGTCGCCTGTTTGTCTGCAGTAAGGTGCGCGTGGAATGTCTGGCTGCCTTACTGTATCTGTAAAGCTTGTAAGTTCTCTGTAGTATGATCAATGAAACTAAGAGTCATTCTTACATTGTAAATCATGTATGGCTATTCGTTTCTAATGCAATAGAATCTGGAGTTCTGCATCTATCTTCTGAGTGTTCTCCTGCTCTTCTTTGTGTTTTGAAATATCTTCTTTGAGAGCTTGCAATTTTAAATGTATGTTTGTGAAAATGCTCAGGACTTACATTTAAGGTTTTTATTGTGGATTTGATCAGATTACTGTGGTATTTACATAGTGGATAACAGAAACAATTAGATCCTTCTGTAGATTAGATGAAGTGTAGATTAGATCTCTCTAACTTTTCCCAACCCATCTGAAATATTTAGCTAAACACGCAGAAATCTAAAGGAAATTGTCTCAAATCTGAAAGAAGCATGCATAACAGAGTCTAAGTAGACAGTTTTCATAAGTACATGAAGAAGGAAGCTGCATAAATCAAAGAAAAACATCTAAAACTTGCAGCACAGTAGCACCTTTATGCAAAGGAATGAAGAGCATTGACCTATCTCATGACCTCTTTGCATATTCTTAGGCCAGTAAACCACAGAACAAACCTAAACTACGTAAGGCCCCTTGAACATTACAGCTTCACATTGACCAACTGAACTTGACCAACCGAACCATTGTAGACTTGGGATAAGTTGAATCACCAAATGATTCCTTCTTGTCTTTCAAGTATAGTTTCAGTTCATGTCATGTGAATTTTAACTTATTGTTATGATTGCATCAAAACAGTCATCAACAGTTTTCTGGCGCTAGAAGGAGGGCCTGCCTGAGTTAGGTTTCATTTCAAACTGGCTAACGACAGTAACAGAGTGACTAGGTCTAGGTCCAGTTCAGGAGATATATTTGTGCAACTACCTGATACAAGGCGAAGTAAAAGCCCTTTAATCTGGAATCCAAAGATATCACAAGCAGGAAGTTCATCTGGAACACCTCCTGGGTCACCTTTTAACATCCGTAGTATTATAAGTCCTGATAGATCACTATTCAGATCTTTAAATCTTGGTTCAGGCACTTCTGGAGGTCTCAATCCTCCTCTAAATCCTAATCCACCAATCAATCCAGGTATTTCTGCAAGTTCAAGTCAAGCTCAAACACCTGCAATGGCTTATTTCGATGTCAATTCTCCCATATTCTTCAATGATTATCATGACATGCCAAAAAATCCAGAAAAGATATGTCCCAAATACCAGTTGCATCAAGACCCAGAAGATCATATTAGAATATTTAAGGAAGCATGTTTTAGGGCTATGTTAGAGCACGAGGATGTTGTGTGTAGGTTGTTTCCTTACACCTTTAATGAGCAGGCCTCTAGCTGGTATGTAAACTTACCCAATAGTTACATTTCTTCCTGGGCACTTATGGAAGAAGCATTTCTGTCAAGATTTAGAGGACCCATTGACCCTTGTGCTTTGTATCATAAGTTGGCTGCTATAAAACGAGGTGAGGGAGAGTTAATTGATAATTTCAATGACAGATTCCAAAAGGCCTATTCTAGGCTAGCAGCCCCTTATACCATAGCTGATGCTCCCTTGTTGGCTATGTACTATGCTGCTTTGGATCCTTTAACTGCCATGTTTGTCAAAAGGAAACCTGACATAGATTCAGTATCCAAAGCCTATAAAGAGGCAGCCTCAGTGAACCAAGAAATGAGACATACAGCCTACAGTCCATTTGGAGGAAATTTTGGGGTGCAGAATCAGGCACACCCATGGAATGGAGTCCCTGTGCAGCATGCTCCACTAATAAATCCGGTTCCTTCTTACACACCTGTGTATAACCCTACTCCAATCCAGGCTATAACTCCTTACACGGCTAGTACTTCCAATAACAGTCAAAATAATGGTCAGCCTTTCTTCCAACTTCCTAGGGATGTAACTATGGCAAAAGCACAAGATGATAGGGAAGACATCAAAGAGATTACTGCACATTTGAAGAGATTAACAACCGAAGTGACACAGCTAAGAAATGAGAATCTCTATGGCAGAAGCAACCAAAACTACAATCCACCTCAAGGTCACAACCAAGGCCAAAATCAAAATTATAGTCTCAACCAGAACCAGCAGTACAATCAGAACCAAAACTACAATCAGCATCAAGGCCCCGGTCAGGGGCAACCAATGCAAAATAGGGGGCCAGTGATAGATAATAGGACCTGGGGCAATAATAACAAGAACCAGAATCAACCTAGGCCACCCAAGACATGGAACACTGGGCCCAACAACGATACTCTGGCTTCTCCTTTCGAGAATACGGATAATCATGGTGCAAAACAAATAACTAACATACAAATGGCCAATACAGCACCCAAAAATTGGTGCAGATTTCACAATACTAATGCCCATGCTGAGCATGACTGTCCACAGTTCCACTTGGCAGCTAGTATCTTCAACGTAGATGTACAGCCTCCTACCTCAGAATTTCTCATTCCTAAGGGTAATGAGGTAGTACCCTCAGAATATGACATAGCATTAGTCTTAGAAACGTTTACCTTTGCAACTGCAGAAGAGAGGGAGGATGAATTGCTAGAGGATGAACCATACTACTGTGAAAGTCTTTATCCCGAATCAGCCTTTGTGTTAAATGCTTTTCAGTTTCCTTTTGAATCTGAAAACGAGATATTAAATGAAACAGAGGAGGTGCAGGCCTTTCAACAGACAAATAAAAGCCACACCTACCATTTGAGGAACAACCCTAGGCCGGGAGGACCTTTCACCACTTCCACTCCTCCGAATAACATCAATACACCCCCAGATCAGAATGCTAGCAACAATCCTGCCATACTTAAAGCTAGTCAGCACACAAATAACGGAACAGCAGTGCAAAAGGATCAAACAAATAAGACAGAAGCAGTAGAGACAACAAGACTAATGAATTACTTGTCAGAGGAAATAAAGAAAATGAAGGTCAGCATACCTCTAAATGAATTATTGAAGACCCCAGGGATCAGAAATGCTTTTTTAAAATCCCTGGATACATCCATAACAAACATGGTGTCTGCTGATATAACTGTTCCTAGTAGTGATTCACCACCTAAGGAGAAAGGTAAGAAAGTTGAGCAGCCTTCCAACACAAATGTAGTAATACATGCGGATAAGAGGGATACTCAACCTTTCTTGTTAACTGTTAGGTTGTGTGGGAAGAATATACACAATTGCATGGTAGATTCTGGTGCTTCAGCCAACGTAATGCCCTTAGGAATATGTAAAACTCTCGGGCTGACTCCCACCAAATCTGCCAAGGTTGTCACACAATTAGATAAGACCGAGGTTAGTGTGATAGGAGAACTCATGAACATACAGGTGCAGTTAGCTTCAGACCCTAGGGTGAGCCAAATCATTGACATCCAAGTAGTGGATATACCCGTAAATTATGGAATGTTGCTGAGTAGGGATTGGTCCAAGACATTAAACGGGTATATGGCTACTGACTTTTCACACATGTGGTTACCATGGAGAGGCATCCCAAACCAGATCAGAATAAAGGCAGAGCCCAGAATGAAACATATGATAACAGAGTATAATCGAACTAATGAAATCTTATATGCTGCTGTTGAGCCAGGTGTCTATAGAGTTACCAACAATGGGACGCAGATTGAGGAGGTTATGATGTTAAATAGTAGAAAGAAGTGTGTCAGCAATAGAACAGCACTATTCATTAAGTCTGACGGAAATTCTTCAGATGAGGAAAACAATGCAATAGACAGATTTGGTCATGACATTAGACAAGAGGTGGAAGAGTGCGTTACATACAATTTCCCAATCCAATATGTGTATAAGGCTGAAAGTTGGCAAGGAAGTGAGGAGATTATTAGGCGACAGGAGGATGCAGCAGCAACGGTCGTTAAATGTGTAGAGGATACAACGATGGAACCAATGCTAGGAATAAAGGATAATAAAATCTCTCTCCAGGAGTCATGTGATGATTGTTGCAGGTTAATAGAAGCAGACTCCACACTGGACGATAACTGTGGGTCATCTGATGAACAATTTTTGAAAGAAGAGGGTACAGAGGATCATGTAGCTGCTGTGCACAATTAGACATCACCCCCATACCATGTTGAAAATAAAACAGGGGAGTATTCCTATCAATCAAAAGATGTCATCCCACTTTTACTCTCAAGTGATTTAGAAATGATTAATTTCTGTATGTCAGATTATGATGATGAAGATACTTACTTAAGTGCTGATGTGCAGGAAACTAATGAGAACATTGAGAGGTTTGCTAAATTTGAGGATGAACTGAACATCCAGAATGAAGGAACAAAGCTGGATGAAGATGAAGAAATGATACATCTAGAGTCATTCATCTTTCAACTTGAAGAAGGACTAGACATAGAGCTGGGCAATGAAAATGCAGAGCTAGATGAAGAGCCAGCTACTAATAAACAAGTGTGTTCCACAGAGCTAAAGGCACATCAGGTTGTCTCTTTCCTTTCCTTAGTAAACAATGATAAATGCTATTTTGATTATGGAAATTCAAGAGATAGGACATGCTTATGGATTAATCATAACCCTGATGAGCAGCCTCAGTTATTAGTCATTAAGAGCTATTCTGATAAACACAATGAATCTAGAATATCAGATTTTTTTTCAGAATTCAAAGATAAATCTGCTAGGATGAGAACCATCACCAGTACCCTGTTACTCCTGCACAACCTAACGAAATATGCAAGTAGGGGTGTTCTTGGGTCTTTTTCCTGGGTTTCAGTTTGCCTTGGAGAGGCTGGTATATAGTCTGATGGGGTAGTTGTTCTTCTTTTTGTGGTCTTCTTTTGCTGTTTTCTTCTTAGGTTAGTTGTTTGTATAGCTTGTTTTTTTTGCTTTTTGTTTCTGTCTGTTTGTACAGTTTTTTTTCTTTTGCTGTGTTGTTTGTACAGCCTGTTTGCTTGGTTTCTTTGTTGTCTCCTCAGCAGGGATCTTTATTTTACTGTAGAGTATTAAGGAGCAGAACTAGCAACCATTCAAAACAGTATATAATTTAGGATATTCAGGTTAACCATTTGCAATTTACGCGTAACCTGTCACTGTCATGAATGTAGAGAGTTGTTCATCTTCTGAAGTTTCGTATTCAATAAATGTGATTGAGAATTCGAAGCAAGTTTCTCACGATGACACACCTAAAATCCTTGGGTTTGTTGAACCTACCAGTGTAGATATTAGGTGAAAAATCAGAGGTCACCCTTGCTACCATTACAATTCTCAGCTTAATTTCAGCAAGTGTCCACTCCTTGCATCATCATGAAGTTACAAATTGCTATACCTTATGAGATCTTTTAAAATTAGAAAACAAAAAAATAAATAGATAAATGAATAAAGCGGATTATACTGAAAATCCAGATTAAGCCATCTAAGTAACTCTACCAGGGCTATGGACGCTCGCTGGCAGTGGGGCTCTACTTAGGAGAATTGTAACGATAACCTTGCCGGGGCTATAGACGCTCGCTGGCAGCAAGGCTCTATCCGGTCGGCTATGAGGGAATATCCTCACCTACGTAGGCTAATGTCAGTCACTGGTTTGTTCAACCGATCTTCAAGATGAGGATAATTAATCACATGCACACAACTAAACTGAAAATGGAAATTCATGCATCTTTATTGAACACTTTGAGTCTCAAGCTGAATAGTAATTTGCAGGAAAAGATAGTTGGAAGTTATGAGTTCATTACATCTAGTTTCCTTGAACACTCTGAATTTAATTGTTTTGTTTTGGTTGCTAGTTGTTGTGATGTTCACAACATGCCCCATTTTGCTCCTTAGCAAAACGAGGACCCCTGCTGATGTCTTGCTTTTTGCTTCTGCTTGTGTTTTTTCTGCTTTCTGGCAGTCTGGTAAAAATGAAGGTCAGGCGCATCATCATCATGATATTGCATAGGGTAGGTCATCATCATGAGGTCTGTTTGTCAAAGTTCATATTTTGTTTCTGTGACCTCATATTTTGAAAGAGCTTGAAATTTCATGCAGGTTTGCCTTTTACTTCACTTGAAAATTCGACCATATGTGAAAGTTATGCACGGTCAAAGTCTTGGTCAAACCTGATATTCGCAGGAGCATCATCATTTTATTTTTTATTCTAAGTCATGTTGACAGGATCATCATGATCTTCGCATTATGCAGCATCATGATATCTTTTAGGAAGGTCATGCTATAAACTCGGTTTTGCTGTATAAACGTCATCATCATCATATTTAAACCCCCCCCCCGATAATATCCTGAGGTTCGAATTATCATGATGACGTTAACTTTAAGTCGAGGTAAGTTCCCCCTGTCGAGCGGCCTTTGTATCGCGAGCATCATCATGATATCCTTGCATCGCCTGATCTTAAAATATCATGCTGATGGTATAGGATCACCCTGACTTAACAAAATCACCTTCGGCATATTTACATGCGCACGTTCAAAACCTATTGGAGGGTCATCATCATGATATTTGCTGGCATTCGAAATATGATGATGACGACGACTTCATATCCTCCTGGTCTCCCTTTCGCAAGGTCGTCATCATGATATTTGCTGAACTTCGAAATATGATGATGACGGCTTCTTGATCATCATCCTGATCTTTCACAGAACATTCGCTGAAATTCGCCAAGTAATGAAGGCATCATCATGATAATTTCGAAGGAGGATCATCATCTTTATATCCTCCTGATATCCGTTTGCCGAAACATCATGATGATCAGCCTATCTATTAAGAAGGGTTCGATATTACATTTCTCAACAGCATCATATTATTTTGTAATATCACCCTAGCCGAAATATCATGATGACCAACTTATCCTTGTGCTTCGAAGACAAAATATCATGATGACGTCATCATGATAAATCGATGAGAAGTAAATATCCTGATGATCAGCATCATCATATTTTACAATATCACCCTAGCGCGAATATGATGATGACGTCATCATCATTCTTTATCCTGTCCTGATTATCAAGATCATCATGATCTTGTTTGTTCGCCCGATATTTCGCCAAGTCCTCCTGCCGAAAATGCAACCTTTTTGAGAACATCCTCATGATCATCATCATCATATTTTTATCCTGATCATGCTCATGATCATCATATTTTCCCTTCGGCAGGATTTTTCTCAAACATGATCCGGTTAGCGAAATATCATGATGACGTCATGTTTCAAGTTTAGCGAAGGCTCCGAATATGACGATGACGTCATCCCGATCTGAATAACGAAAAAACAAATATCCTCCTGATGGTCATCATCATCATTTTTCCTTCGAGCAGGATATATTTTCCAAGCACGATCCGGTTCCCGATTATCATGATGATGACGTCCTTTTCCCAGTTCGACATACGCCCCAAATATGATGATGATCTTCATCATGCTGATTTTCTCGAGAGGGTTACCTTGGCCGCGAAAGGATCATATTCACTTCATCATCCTGATCATGCTCCTTAGGTGACCCGATATCAAATATCCCCCTGATCTTAACCGAATATCATGATGACGTCATCCTTAGCATCTCAATGAAGCCCGAATATCATGATGACGTCACCATCATCTTCCTCTCCTCGACAGCATGATTATATTCGCATCCTCCTATTCTTCTTCAACATGATGATGATGATGTTGTTCTTTTCTCCAATATGCAGAGGCGAATCATCATGATGACATTCATCTGAACCTTCAGGAGGGAATGCTATTTCCGGAATATCATGATGATGAGGTATATCGACTAACCTATTTTTTTTGACGCACCGACTGCGAATATCATGCCGATGGGCGGGAAATGAAGCGGTGGAGTTTTGAAGTGTTTTTTTTGGTGCCTCTGACATTTTTTCAGTCAGCGATGGTTGACCCATCAATTTTGAGCAGCTTGGGCACATTTTTGACACGTTTTGAGCGGATTCTAGATCTGATTTCCACGATCTTGCGCAGTCACTTGGATTTAAACGCTTATGCTAGTTTCCTGCTGTTTTTTGTGATAAATGTGAAACTTATTGCTGGTCTTGTCTTGCAGGCTTGCAGTTGAGGAAGCAGCTGGAAAGTCAATACAGTGACCTCATGGAGGCAGAAGATCAGATCTCAGGAGCAAGAAGATAGAGATGAAATGCAAAAGTCAAAGCCATTCAAGTGAAGAGGAAGGTCGCAGCTGAAGATATTATTGCAAAAGACAGACAGAAGTTATTGCCCAGCTGCTGGAACTTCTCAGAAGGGGCAATATTTCGCCCAGATTTGACCACAGCTCTGAGATATTTTTGAGAACTGGTTCACCTGCATTTATTGCTGTAACTAGAGGTTTGAACCAGGGGTTCAGTTAGGTTTTTGCTGTAGTGAGGACAATCAGGATGTTATATATTGTGCCTCTCTACACTGTAATACTTTACAACAGGGGCTACACAACAGAGATTCTAGGAAAATACAGCAAGTTAGCTTAGCATAGTTTAGAAGTAGAAGAAGGAGGTCGCCTGTTTGTCTGCAGTAAGGTGCGCGTGGAATGTCTGGCTGCCTTACTGTATCTGTAAAGCTTGTAAGTTCTCTGTAGTATGATCAATGAAACTAAGAGTCATTCTTACATTGTAAATCATGTATGGCTATTCGTTTCTAATGCAATAGAATCTGGAGTTCTGCATCTATCTTCTGAGTGTTCTCCTGCTCTTCTTTGTGTTTTGAAATATCTTCTTTGAGAGCTTGCAATTTTAAATGTATGTTTGTGAAAATGCTCAGGACTTACATTTAAGGTTTTTACTGTGGATTTGATCAGATTACTGTGGTATTTACATAGTGGATAACAGAAACAATTAGATCCTTCTGTAGATTAGATGAAGTGTAGATTAGATCTCTCTAACTTTTCCCAACCCATCTGAAATATTTAGCTAAACACACAGAAATCTAAAGGAAATTGTCTCAAATCTGAAAGAAGCATGCATAACAGAGTCTAAGTAGACAGTTTTCATAAGTACATGAAGAAGGAAGCTGCATAAATCAAAGAAAAACATCTGAAACTTGCAGCACAGTAGCACCTTTATGCAAAGGAATGAAGAGCATTGACCTATCTCATGACCTCTTTGCATATTCTTAGGCCAGTAAACCACAGAACAAACCTAAACTACGTAAGGCCCCTTGAACATTACAGCTTCACATTGACCAACTGAACTTGACCAACCGAACCATTGTAGACTTGGGATAAGTTGAATCACCAAATGATTCCTTCTTGTCTTTCAAGTATAGTTTCAGTTCATGTCATGTGAATTTTAACTTATTGTTATGATTGCATCAAAACAGTCATCAACAATACCCTAAAGCATGTTTCTAACGAAAAATATTTATATATTACAAAGTATTTGTTAAACTTATGTTTAAGATCAAATTCTACTTATCTCTTTGCTCTTAATAATTAAAGCACGACTAACAAATGCTAACTAAATTATTTATCATGTTAAATAATAATAGGTTAAGTAAATTGAATCTATATATTAATCTGATTATATGTAATAATTTTTAATATTTTTTCATTATTAATATAGTTTAGATATTGGGAGAGAATCAACATTGTTTGTGAATTGGAACATATTGGTAATTTAGCATACTTATCAATAATAGTGGTAATGACTTTACTATACTTATTAACAACTAATGAATGGGTACAAACCCATAGTTCATTGAAAAACACCAAATCAATATAACTAGGATACACAACAATTCATACACACCTGTGTAAATAAGGATACACAATTATTCACAACAATAAACAACTCTATAGTTGTGGGAGTGGACCTTACTATGCTTATCCTTAGGTAGAACTAGGCATTACCTCAACTACTCTTTTGGTTGGACTAGGCCTCACCGAACAATCACAAAACAACAGTAATAGGACTAGGTCTTCACTATGCCTTCTTAATGGGAGTTGACCTCACATAATATTTCATGTGCAGTTGGAGTACAATTTGTATCATTATTGTCATTGATGATCACCATATTCAGCTTTGTAGTCTTTTGTGAAATGCATTTTATACTAAAGTAATAAACCAGTCTCTCAGCTAGTAGTGATCTTAAGATGGGTAATTAACACCCATTCTCTTGTGGTCCTCCAACCTCCTCTAGAACATTACTTATTGAATCAAATTGACCCTTATGGTGTTGTGGACCACAAATCGTTACATGATGCACTTTGAAATTTTCAACATTGTTTTATTTGATACTTATCTTGTTGTGATAATGAAAAAATAAAATCTCATCCTTGGATCCTTCGATGAAGTGGGCTCCCCTCAATCAAAAGATGTTTATATGAGTGCCAGGTATTGTCAATAATGCACCCCTTAACAAAGCTTTCAGAATAACATCGTTTTAATAGAATTTGAAAATATATATCACAATTTATTTTTATTTTTTTTAATAAAAAGCTGCTAGGGCACCTGAACTATATTATATTAAAATAGGAGTATTACAGAGCTTGATACAAAATGCCCTCAAGTAGAACTAGTTGGGCAAGAAAGGCTTGAAGACATAGCCCATGAGCAAAAAACTACTAACACCCCTTTGCAATACAAAGTCAACTTCTCAACACCAGAGAAGGGGTGGAAACAATATGAAGAGGAAAGTTACTATAAGCCTCTTCTACATGCGATGCATCACCATAAACAGTCTATATAGTAGATTACATAAACCAAAAAACATACATAGGAAAAAGACTATATTAATTCATCATATTTAAATCTTCCGAGAGGAAGCCCTGTTGTGCAGGTTTAGTGGGGGCTTCAGCTTCCACAATAGGAGGGGACAAGGTGGATAGAAGTGCAAAAGAAAGAACAGAGCTTGGAAGACTGCTCTAGCCACCTCTTCTAAGTCATCGCCCAACTCTCGAGCATAGCAGTGCAGGCTATTTTGCATGGTCATAGTGCAATTGTTATGTAACCCATGCAGGAAGGCACTATAAACACAATAAATAGCTGGCCAACATACAAGATCCTTGTGCAAGAATAAACCTCCCATAGACACAGAACCTAGATGAAGATCATAATTTTACACTGCTTCATTAAACTTGTCAGTAGAGAAGAGAAAACCATGAACAAAAATATGACCCAAATTTCTTACCAGCTCTGTGTTCTAAATTAAGTCGATTCCATTTTAGAGAAAATGAGAAACGGATTGAGATGGATAGATAGTTCTTGGAAAGTGAAGCATTTCCTATCCACAAATAGTCACAATTGCTTTCTCAACTTCCTCATCAAAAATTTTAAAAGTCTTAGCCAAAGATTCTACCCCCATAAGACCTTGTAGAGGCCTTTCCCATTTATGAATAGGGAAGAAAATTTGTTTGTTTCTCTGAAATAAACCCATCTTACAAAAGACTCCCCTCTCGCAGCTTTGAAATGAGATACAAAAGACACTGCAGCTTAAAAGATAATTACAGAGCGCACACATCAAGCAGGTGAGTAAAAAATGACGCAGAAAATTGAATACTTAATGAATGGAGCCACGAGGGAATTGAATTCATGGCAATTGTAGTTAGGGTAAAATTGCAAATCAGGGCAAATGAATAAACAGCAATGATAAAAACCCTAGCAATGCACAATGAAGCACAAGATAACATGAAAATCAAAATAACAAATGTAAATGCTAACCAATCTCCACACTATGCTTGATTTATCTCCATTGCTCTTCTCCACCTCGCATGAACATGCAAGATTTTAAAGGATTATTGTTGGAAGAATGTTGGGTGCTCACTTCTGCAGCATAACATTAAGATGAAGATGATATGAGGATGATTAATAGATGAAGGATGCAAAGGCTCTAATATATTTCAACAGAATAATGTTACTTGAAGCTCCATGCATCTTAGAAAATTTGGTAGAATAAGGGCACTTAAGGCTCAATGCATGCTAATGGCTTGTTAGGGGTTTGATTTATAGGAAAGGCTTGGTTCAAATGAATGGTTGAGATTAAAAAGCTAAATGATTGATGTGGATGGCTAGGATTGATTCGGTTATCCCACTCTTCAAGGGAGTTGTAGTCATTTGACAAGTGGAGGGAGGATAGGGCTCATGTGTGCTTGTGTACATAAAAAGTACTACATATGAAAGATATTAAATAAAAGGCTGTAGTACCACTTATCTTTTTAAATGAAAGAGGCACACATGTCGGCTAAATGATAAGATAAATTAATTAAATAAATAAAATTTATTTAATTAATTGGAAAGTCGGCTTATAATGAAATGTGAGAACTTAATTCAAATAAAATATTTGAATTAGTTGGGATATGAGTTGCATATTAATTAAATAAATAGAATTTATTTAATTAATTAAGAAGTTGAATAGGATGAGATAAGATATGATGTGGAAATTAATTAAATAAATAAAATTTATTTAATTAATTGGAAAGTGGGATAAGGATGGGATTAAGTGGGATTTAGGACAAAATGTTACATGATGTTGAAGATAATGTTTTTGACAAGGTATTGCTAGACATGAGCAAATTTGGGACAAATTTGGGTGTCTACATTTTGTCCCTCTTTGAGATGATGTTCGAGATGATAAGATTTATGTCAAGTAACATCATTTCAAAGAAGCTAAGGTATGGATAGAGGAAAAAGATATGGGATGATGATGATCCTGATGATGATGATAGAAAGGATAGGTTGGTGATGCCCCCTCGAGAGGATAGGTGGGTTGGACAAACACGGGTATGCTCTCGAAATGAAATGGCTTGGCTACAAAAGATATGGGGATAGATAGAAGAAATGAATGATGCGTTATGCTGCAGTGAAGGTGAGCAACCATGATGTTTGATATAGCACTAGACGTTATGCACCAAGGTATTAGGACCAGGGTGACGATGTGTCTCGTGCCCCAGCGTAATACAACCTTGTCTAATGTATGAGGAAGTAAACTTAGAGCATTGAAGTCCTAATGCACAAGAGGTATGATATGACCTTAGATGCAAAGGATAGTACAAAAAGCTATTCCAACATACACAAGATATGAATATTAGCTGGATGATTCGGATATGATGCAAATGCAAGATAAAATGATAACACACACAAGCAAGCAAGCAAGCATGCACAAATGATACAAAAACAAACAAGGTATTGCCCCTATCAAGCTGTAAACCATTGATTGGTTGTTGATAATAGTGTTGTCATTGCGGGGAAAGCTATATCCCTAGATCAACACAAGGTTGTTTGCTGAGTTGGTTGGTTGATTGGCTGATTGATTTGGCTTACAATAAGGCTAGGATCAAGACCATTGATTGCAATTGGATAACTTGGCTTGACTAATTAACTTGATTGGCATGGCTTAAGGATGGGCTTGCACTTGGATCATTGCTTGGATGATTTGATTTGATGAATGGATGATTAGATTGATTTGGAGTGTTGATGATGGGATGATATGTGCTGGATTGAGCTACTTTTGATTTTTTGAAGTAGTGTCTGAGAATTTTGAATGTCAATGGATTTACAATTTGGGTGGCCTTTTTGCTTGATACCAATGACAAGGGAAGACCAAGTCTAGGTGCAAAGGATGGATAAAAGGATGGGCTCATAGTAAATGGGATGAAAAGCTCATGAGAGTTGGATGGGATAGGCCATATAAGGGATCGATGCATGCCTCATGATAAACAGATAGGTAGGCTATAGTGGAAAGCTTAAGATAAATAGATGGGGATAAGCTATAAGATGGAAAGCTCGTGATAAGGATACACCATAGTGGATGGATCATAAAGGAGCTAGGATGTGATCTCCAAAGGCTATGTTGCATAAGAAGAACATGTCCCATTCTAGGTGGTAATGCTTAGGATTTTACATGACAAAGTTCATGACCAAGGGATGACATGATGGATTTTACATGATGCTTATGACGATAGGATGACATGATGGATTGGTTTAAATGGGATGGATAAATTGTCAATGGATAGGACTTGGTTTGGAAAGAAGGTATGTCGAGAAATATCCAAACATGTTTCAATATTTTGCCCCTATGTCTTCATCAAGATCAAAAGGCAGGAAGGATGGATAAATGGGTCCAATGGATAGGTGTATGGGTGTAATGGCTAAGGATGGTAGGATGAAAAATGATATAATGGGATAGATAGTTTGGATGAGACAATGTGCCCCCAAGTGTAAGTGACATATAAGATCAACCTACACATGAAGCCTGTTTGCCAGGTTTTCATCATGGTACTTATCCAAGGCGCTTGTTTACCAGGTTTTCACCATTGGATGAAGGGATTTCTCTTTACTTTTTTGATTTTTTTTTTCTTTTTTTTTTTTGATGGGATGACAATTACACATGGCACCTATTTGCCAGGTTTTCACCATGGTAATGGATAGGAGGGACTCAAGTGGCTAGTGCTATGAGGGTTGATAGTGTCCCTTTAGAGATTGATGATGTCTTTGCATGGACCATGTTATTATGCTCATAGATGTTGATGAGGGATTGCGTGGATGAGAGATGGATTAGGTAGATAGTGGATTATGAAATGGATTATGAAAGGTTCATGCAAGGATGGATGGATAGAAGGCTTATGGAATGAAGATGGATGAAAAGTTTATGCCAAAGCATGGACCATACGGATAGCATGGGGGAGATATGTAGGATAATGGATGTAAGATGGGGAGATGTAGTTATGTGGAGGTGCTGCAGAGTGGAAGGGAATCATGACCAATGGTTGCACACACTGTGATAAACATTGAAGCTTTTGGTGAGATGGTGGTGTAGGAAGCAATGGAGATGTTTGCTTAGAAGATGGTTGATGAAGTGATTTAGGAACCCACATAGATTTAGGATTTTTAGTGCTTTTGCTTTGCTTGTGGGATTTTTGAAGGGAATGAAAGTTTTGGATGGAAGTAGGCTCTTGGATGGATATAGGTGATTGGGATTCTTGAGATGTAGAGGAGGATGCCTCATTTGACTTGCTAGTTATTTGCTTAGGAACCCAAACCATGTTGCTTTTGGGCTTTGCATTTGGAGGTAAGGGCTTGGATATCTGCTTAGACAAACTTTGCTTTGATTTTGGTTCTTTATGTCCTAAGGTATGAAGACCTTTAGGATTTTTGGTAGGACTTTTAGCTTTATAGGTAGAGGCATCAAAATTTTTGCTTTTGAATCCCATGGGGTGGGTGGAGTGGATGGAATCATTGGAAGCTTTATGCTTAGACAATGTGTGCTTTTGTTGGCCATGATTAGGGATGTAAGGATACTTATGAATGATAGGTATGTTAGGTGTTGGAAGAAATGGTGGCAAGGTGGATGGAGGGATATTTGGAGTTGGTAAAAGTGGAGGAAAAGTGGATGGCAGAAGGTGTACGGTCACATGCTTTTGACATTTATAAGATGATGGAGATAGAATGGTAACATATGTTTTGGGTAGATGATAGGGGGTGTGATGGAAAGTGGTAGGTTTAGGATGCACGAAGGGATTACCAACATCTTGGCCTTGTTTATCGTGGGGTGTGTATCCAAGGCCATATGAGCATGGAGGGATCTTGACATGGTTTGGCTCCAAAATACCTTTTTCATAAAGGCCTAGACCTTTGCCTTGGTAGTTCATGTTTTGGAGGATGCGATTGACTATGGGACTAGATGTGTTTTGAGAACTAGACTTGAGTTCTTTATTGGATGGAGAAGGTGAAGTGGAGGACAAAGGTTGTTGTTGTCCTAAGGAAAAACATTCATGGACAAAGGTGGTAAGACCAATAGGACATGATGGTGGACTTGAAGTGGAATCGATGGTGCATGTGGAAGGAAGATCATTAGGATCCTGATTAGCATTGTGTTCACTAAGATCCAAGCTATTTGTTTGATCTTTTATGCTTACTTGGGGGACAAGTGTCTCATCATGACAAGTGGATGTTTGCTCATTACGGATAGGGCTAGATGGCGGATGACTAGGAGAAATTTGGATATCTTGCTCATGGATGGATATAGGATTATGGATAGGATCAAGGTGCTCATGGATAGCTTCTTCATAGGTACCATCTTGATCATAAAGAAGGTAAATGTTATGGATGGGTTGCATGAAAGTGTTTTGATCTTGAGTTGGACTAGGGCTTAATGTTTCCACATGCTTAGGCTTAAACCTTTGACATACCTCTCGACTTTGGATGAAAGTGGAAGTGGAATGCTCTTGGATAGGCTCTTGGTCAACAACATGAGAACATGATGACTCTTGACTTGGATTAATGATAGGAGACTCTTGAATAGGCTTGATGGCTTGTATGTCACATGATGGGCTTGAAGGATTAAGAATGTTAATTGAAGGCTCTTGGATGGGCTCAAGGATAGGTGGGCCACATGATAGGATTATAGTATTGGACATGACCTTTGGAAGTTCTTTGGTAGGCTCATGAATGGGTGTTTGACATAGAGGTAGTTTATTCCTAGCTAGTAGCCAATGGATCACATCCTTCACAAGGGTATGAGTGGATGGGCAATATAATGGATGGATGATAAGGGTAGATAGGGTTGGAAGCTTAGGATTATGATTAGGTTGAGGGCTAATTGGATTGGACATATTAGGATTAGGACTAGATGGGGGTGACACATAGGATGGGGATGATGTGGCATGTTTTCTTATGGTATGTCGATACACCTTGTAAACAATTGGGACAAATATTGGGCATTTATTTGTATCATGGCCTTTGGTCCTATGGTATGCACAATAATCATGTTCATCATATGGACTTTCTTCACATGGTTTGATGGGGGGAAGTTCAATGAGTTTTGCTTCAAGCATTTGTTGTAAAACTATCTTAGCCGCATCCTTAGGTGAAGGATTAGAATGACACGGTGATGAAAGTAATGGAGGGCTTGGTGGTTTGGAAGATGGAGGGATCAATGGACTAGGAATGGGATCACATGGTGGTGTTGGGATAGGATTAGTTGGCTCATGTGTTGGTGGGTGATTAGATGATGAAGGCCACTCTAGATCGGTATCTCCCTTGTCAAAGGTAATTAAGTCTTGCATAGGATAACTTGGGCTCATTTGGTTTATATACAAGGGACCACTTGGACTTGGATATGCTTCTTGCTGGAAATGTGGACTTAGTTCTATCAATGGTGCTTGATGGTCTTGTTGAAAAGGTGTACTTGGACTTGCTTGATTCATGTACAAAGAGCCATTGGGACTTGGATGTTGTTCTTGTAATATCACTTGATTGCCTTGTGGATGGGCTTGGTAGTGCATTGGAATGTTAGCATGAGGGATTGGATAAACTTGAGGTGGATGTTCATAGGATGATGTGGCATTGACTTGGTGGATATGTGGATTAAGTTGAAAGGAAGTGGATGGATATGACATGTGGCTGTTGATAACTGAGAGGGGGGGTGTGAATCAGTTATCCTAATTATTTCTTCTTTTGAACTTTCTTATTAATCAATGCAGCATTGAATCAAACAAACAAACATTACCATGAAATGAAGAAAACACATGACACAGTATTTTTGATGTGGAAACCCTGTTAAGGGAGAAAACCACGGGGTGATTAACCCAAAGATTATTCTCTGTTAGAAGAATAAGGAATTACAAATGGCACTTGCCAATTAGGGCTCACTGCCCGAGCACACTGCTCACAAAGAGGCCCACTGCCTACAAGGAGACACACTGTCTACAAAGTGATAAGAATCACAGTCTTGAACTGATTGGAAGCATCTACATATGCTGGAGTTCAGTTCCGGTTAGGCTCAGTACACTGATCTGCTGCACTTCATCTTTCCTCTGTTCTTTATTCTGCTATCCTTTCACATACCGGATCTTTCTTACTACTTCTGCTTGTTCTGCACTTATTCGCATACACCATCACACCTCTTCACTTCTTCACAACTAAATCCATCCTCTATATATATCCGCACAAGTAATTTCATCACCTTTCTAGTCGGCATTCGGAACAGTCTAGTTTCTTACAAACTCTGTTTTGTCGGCTGAATCCTTGCTCACCAAGCAATGCGGATCAAGCATATACTTGTAGATATCATTAATCATGTCGGCCAAACATGATTCATGCCTTCACAACCTTTACCATCAACAGTAACACATCCAGAAAATAGTCTGATACTCTGTCAGTCAGTTCTTCCTCTGTTCTCACTGTCTCTCAGGAATCCGGTACTCAACTATTCATATCTTTTTCTTTGTTCATCACCGGAGGCTAAATCCTTGGAATATACTACTCAAGGTAGTCCTCTTGACTTCCCCAAATCTGCACTGCACCAAGACACTTCTTCTGAGAGATCCGGACCAATCTATCGGACCTTGCCACATGCTCTGTTCTTGTTCACCGGACCACAACAATCTTCATTCTGACTTCCGGTAGAGACACACCATGACTTGCGGATATGTGGGATGACCTTTGTTGCCATCAATGACAACAACCATGAATCCATATAGTGTCTCTTGCCAACAATCTCCCCCTTTGGCATTGATGGCAACACTTAGTGAAAAATGACTAAGTGTTTACACTATGCTCCCCCTTGGCTGATGCTCTATCTTTATATACAATTTCTGGAACTCCCCCTTAGTTGGATTCCTCATTTTTCACTTCTCCTCACTCCCCCTTTGACATCAATGGCAAAGGGTAGAGTCTACACACCAAAATTTTCAAAAAAATTTCTATACATAGCCGCATATTTACATACTCACATATACTGAAGAATATCTGCAAAGGATGTCTTCAATTGGATCAGTTCTGTAGCCCAACTTTGCTTCATTCTATCCAAAATTGAAATGTGACCACTCAACAAAAATGCAAAAGCTTCTGCCCTCTTGAGATCTGTCGGATCATTTGTTTGGGCGGTGGTCTGAGCATCACTGATGGCCTCATGCATAGTTTCTAACTTAGGGATTATAATCCTTCTAAGTTCTCCCATCCGGTTAGTGATATTCTTCCTTTCCTTCTCAAGGTTCTTTATTTCATTCAAGACTGCAATAGTCTGACATTCTTGATTTACTATGGAGGAAGAGAGAGGATCAAAACTTTGAGATAAACTTTGTAGTTTGTCCTGTTCCTCTTTTATTTTCTTATCAATTTCTGCTGTTGCCTTTGACCAGGATATACAAAATTTGTAAATGTCACCGCCATCCTTAAGAGCATTTTCTAAGCTCTTTATTCCAATACTCATATTTCTCCTATCGTTAGAGATTAATCCTAATACTTCTAAAAATCTTTTATCCAAAAATTCCTTCCGGACCTTTTCCTCAGCGGATTTTTCTAGAGATTCAAAATGTGTACTAACACTGCTGACTAAGGTTTTGAGATTACCGGAAGAGGAGGCTGTCGGATCTATCTGGATTGATGGCATAATCTTTACAAGCACTCCGGAAGCAGCCTCTATCAACTCACAGTCTTCCATATGAGACTTTAGGAGTTTTTCATTTGCCTTGGCATTTGCAAATGAAGCTATCTTCATTGTTTGTACCGGAGAGAGAGATTCAAAGTCGAATGGGCCTTTTAGAAGCTCCGGTTCATCAATCTCTAAAGTTTCTTGGCTTAGAAACTTTTGGACAGTTTGTGCAGTGTCTCTTGCCGGAGACAGATGTTTCTTTTCTTCTGCAGTTTTGTCCTTAGGAGTCTTATCTCCTTCCACATTCTTACCACTTACAGTTGTGGTTTTCTCTGTTGGATTTTTCTCTTTCTCTGTATCCTTGGTGCTGTCAACCTCTTTTTCTTTTTCTACTGCTTCTTTCTCCTGTAATTTCTCTGCTTCTTGGGATCCAGAGACTGTAGGAGAAGCCGGAGAAGAGATGTTAGTCTGTTCAGGTGGCACTTCTTCCGGAGCAGATGATGCAGCTGTTTCTGCTCCTAAGTCCTCTGTAATAGGTATGTTGAACCTTTTGAATGTATTCCGGAGGATCTCTTCAGTGTCCTTGGCTACTTTGTCAGTTTCACCAAGCATAAGCTAATTCATCCTTGCTTTGCTTCTGAATTCATCCTTGCAGTCCTTGAATATCATGTTCATTGTTTTGTGATCAATTGAAGGATATAGCTGAATAGCTATCTGTTCCCTGATCTCAAGGTCTTTTGCCATGGCATTGTTTTTTCTTATTTCTAGTTCCATCTCTAGACTCTTTGGAATTTCAGAGATAATCTCAATAAAAGCTTTATTGTAGATGTTCAAGTACCTTATTATAGCTTCCTGCAGGATCTTTTGATCTGCCTCATTGTAGTCATCATAGAATTCAGCCACCGGTTGAAGGTTCCCATCCACAGTGACTGATTTGACTACACTGTCTAGAGACAAGGTGGGCTTTTCAGAAAGTTCTTCTGTTATTTCTTCCTTGTCTCAGCCAGAAGAGGATTTACCGAATTCTTTCTTTTTCTGTTTCTTAATTTCTTTCACTCCCTCATCTGACTCAGTTTCTTCTTCATCCTTTTGGCTTTGATAAGCTCTTGAGGCTTTTGTCTTGGATCTCTTACCGGATCCCTGGACTTCCGGTTTTGAGCTTTTGGTTTTGATAGGAGTGGATCCTTTAGATGATCTAGTCCGGGTTGAGGATTCCACTGGAGCACTTTTCTTGCTTTTCTTTTCTGCCTCTTTCCTTTCTTCCTCAGATTTTCTTCTCTTTTCCCAGCTGGCATGAAGTGCCTCTTTTGAGATGCCTAGGCCTTGAGCAATATGCTCAACTTCTTTTCTTACCTTCCTCTTTATCTCCAGTTCCCTGAGTTCTACATGTATCTTTACACTCAGCTCCTCAAAGGTTCCAAACCTTTCTGCCTTTGGATCTTTGGGCTGACTTAGCATGTGTTGAACATGCAGCTCCACTATTTGTTCATCCACTTCATACCCCATGGGCATGATCCAGACAGTCCTTGGCTCCACTACCTCCATTAGGCACTGATCAGTGTCAACCATAAAGCACACTGAGTCTTTGTATTTTTCAACAAGAGACTGGGGAATTCTCTCTCTTGCTTGCATCATGCTTTGGAAGTTTTTGAAGTATCCCCATAGGGTTGTATTTCTTGCTTTGGCATCCCCGAGCCCATGTAGATAGTCTCTTATTTGGACTGCAACAGGTTTGTCATTCTGCCATGCCCATCCACTTGATCCGGGCAGCTCATTCATGAAGTAGAAGAATAGACATAATATAAGAGTACCATACTTAAAGGAATTCTTCTTGTCCTTCTTGATTTTCTGTATATTTTCCATTAATTGGCTTAAGAGTAGTTCGCAGAGATCATATTCTGCATTCTTCCTTAGCATTTCATAGGCAGTGTATACTGCAGTTCTGGATACAGAATTCTCCCTGCTGGAGTGATAGATCTTGTATCCTATTATCATGGATGCATACTTGATATCCGGATCTGAAATATCTTCAATGGTCATTGCCCTCTTATCGAATTTTGATCCGGTGGCCTCAGTTACAATGTTGTTCTTGATAGATTTGAGGATAGGTATCCCTCCGGAAGAGTATAGACCAGTTACTGCTCTAATTGCCTCTTTTGTGATCTTGCAGGGTCTATCCAGCCATAGGAAGTTGTCATGCATCCTGCTCAGTACATACCGGACCCATTCATCTTCTTCAAAGCAGGGGAAATGAATGAATTGGTCAAATTGTTTCTTCTGGATACCCTTATACTCTGGTTTAAGCTCAAAAGCATTGTCTATCAGTTGTTTGTGATAGAGATCTCTCAATTTGAATTCCCCAAATTCCTCAATGCTTGCATGTATGTAAACCCTAATGTCTTCTGTGTTTAAAACTCCGTGAGGAACACTGGAAAATGCTCCTAAGGGATCTACCTCCAATGACTTGTATGGATGTTTCTTAAATTCAGGTCGGGGCCTATCTGAGATTTTTACTATATTTGGAGTAGCCATTTCTTCAAAAGATTTGTAGCAAGATATCGAAAGTGGAAAATACCTTTTGCGTCTTCGGTTGCACGGAGTAGCTGGATTGATTTCTGTATAATGACTTCGGCAGGAGATCTTCGGTAAACTTGATGAATTTTGTTGCAGAGCTCCACTTTTCGCTTCTTCTTGAGTGCAGAATGAGCAAATGATTTTTGAGAAATCCCTTATATTGCTCCGCGAACCCTAATATCTGTTTGCAATAAATGCTTCACCTATATTATTCCAGTTTGCCTTGTCTGGATAGCTTGGAGTATCCCGGATCAGTCCTGATCTATGAACATCATGCGGATCTTTCAATCATGAATAAATTGAGATAACACATCACAAGGACATCCCAAACACTCTGTCCAATCCGCAGAATAAGACAATGCACTTTCGGATCTCTCCGGACCTTTTTGTAATCCTCTGTCATTCCGGAGCATCTCCCGGAACAGGTCTTACTTGATCGATCACAACTTCTTTATATCTTTATGCGGACCTCTGAAATCTTGTCTGGATCATCTCAGGACTGGTATCTTCAAACCCTTTACTCTTCATCTTGTGCCACATCCGGCACCACTTGATTGGCTGGGGGAACAGGATTTTCTTTGAGTCTCCCCCTGAGCCAGAGCTCACTTTTTAATTTTCGAAAGAAATATCAGCACCAAAGTTTGGTGTGGATCCAACCTCTACATTCTCTAAACTTTTCTTCACCCAAATCTTGCTCATCTGATTCCTAACTTCATCCGCATTCATCTTTTGTTTACCCTTGTCTTGATTCTGATTATACACCGGACCTCTTTTGTCCTGATTCTTGCTTCTGCAGACTTTAGCATTATGACCGGACCTATTACAGATTTGGCAAATAACATTTCTTTGCATATTTGACTGATAACCTCTTGATCTGCATTGATTAGCCATATGACCTACTCTATTGCATGTAAAGCATCTACCTTTAAATGATTTGTTTACTTGCATATTTCTGCATTCATGGGATTTGTGTCCATACCTTTTGCAGTTAAAGCACTGTCCGGAGAAGGATGAATTAATCTGATTCATTCTCTTTCTGCACTGATTAGCTTTGTGACCAAAGTGGTTGCAGCTGTGGCAGTATCCATTGAAAGATGGACATCTTTGAGCATTGGGCTGTCTTACCGGAGGTCTTCTAGGCCTATTCCTTGGATTTTCTGATCCAAAATTCTTTTGACCGGATCTGGAGCTTTCTCCTTTCTCATATCCCAAACCATACTTGTCATCTGTCCTCTTTTGACTTCCAAGAAGTACTTCAAGTTGGGCAGAACTTGTCTTGAATTTTTCTTTATATTCATTTGTTGTTTGAAGATCTCTTTTGAGAGAGGTAATTTGATCCTCAAGTTTTTCTTCATTATCTTTGGCATCTTCAAGATCAGATTCAAGATGTCTGATAATCCTGTCCATCTGGTGGCATTCTTCTAATTTTTCTTTAAGAGATTGTCTTAGATTGTCTTCAGCTTTTCTTTTTTCTTCAATCTCTTGAGTAAACTTTATAGTTCCTGATTCCATTTCATGTCTTAACATAATGACTTCTTTTGATAACTTTTCACATAACTTGGTTTGCTCAGTCAATTATTCATTTGTATTGCTTTCTTCACTTTGTCTTGCCAATTGTTGGAGCAACTCCTTTCTCTTTTTCATAGAGAGACTTAATTTGTCCTTTAATTCTCTCATGAATTCATCAGCCTGTTTGAGTCTTTCCTTTAATTCATTGACTTCAGAATTTGACTGTTCAAGATCCTCAAGGGCAGTCTTGAGTTGCTCCCTTAAACCATATGCATCCATTTGAACTCCTAGATCTTCCTCAAGCTGTTAGGCTCTATTAGGAGGAACTTGGCTCTGATACCAATTGTTGATAACTGAGAGGGGGGGGTGAATCAGTTATCCTAATTATTTCTTCTTTTGAACTTTCTTATTAATCAATGCAACATTGAATCAAACAAACAAACATTACCATGAAATGAAGAAAACACATGACACCGTATTTTTGATGTGGAAACCCTGTTAAGGGAGAAAACCACGGGGTGATTAACCCAAAGATTATTCTCTGTTAGAAGAATAAGGAATTACAAATGGCACTTGCCAATTAGGGCTCACTGCCCGAGCACACTGCTCACAAAGAGGCCCACTGCCTACAAGGAGACACACTGTCTACAAAGTGATAAGAATCACAGTCTTGAATTGATTGGAAGCATCTACATATGCTGGAGTTCAGTTCCGGTTAGGCTCAGTACACTGATCTGCTGCACTTCATCTTTCCTCTGTTCTTTATTCTGCTATCCTTTCACATACCGGATCTTTCTTACTACTTCTGCTTGTTCTGCACTTATTCGCATACACCATCACACCTCTTCACTTCTTCACAACTAAATCCATCCTCTATATAAATCCGCACAAGTAATTTCATCACCTTTCTAGTCGGCATCCGGAACAGTCTAGTTTCTTACAAACTCTATTTTGTCGGCTGAATCCTTGCTCACCAAGCAATGCGGATCAAGCATATACTTGTAGATATCATTAATCATGTCGGCCAAACATGATTCATGCCTTCACAACCTTTACCATCAACAGTAACACATCCGGAAAATAGTCTGATACTCTGTCAGTCAGTTCTTCCTCTGTTCTCACTGTCTCTCAGGAATCCGGTACTCAACTATTCATATCTTTTTCTTTGTTCATCACCGGAGGCTAAATCCTTGGAATATACTACTCAAGGTAGTCCTCTTGACTTCCCCAAATCCGCACTGCACCAAGACACTTCTTCTGAGAGATCCAGACCAATCTGTCGGACCTTGCCACATGCTCTGTTCTTGTTCACCGGACCACAACAATCTTCATTCTGACTTCCGGTAGAGACACACCATGACTTGCGGATATGTGGGATGACCTTTGTTGCCATCAATGACAATAACCATGAATCCATATAGTGTCTCTTGCCAACAGTGGCTATGAAGTGGATTAGGTTGATAGTGAATGGCTAAGGATTGTTGTACTTGTTGAGCTTGACTAGTGGCTAAAAGGTGTTGGACTTGGGCTACAAAGTGTTGTAGTTGAGGTGATTGGCTTACGTGGGGTTGAGCTTTTTGGATGAAGAATTGTAATATTTCAATGGCATCTTGGTTTAGGGGTTGTGATCCTTGATAAAGATTTTGGAGGAATCTTTGGAATTTGATTTCTAGGTCCTCTAGTGTAGACATGTTGTCACCAAGTGTTTCTCTTAAGTCCTTTTAGCAAGTGCTTGTTTAGGGATTTGGATGATGATGTGGCTTGTTTGGATGACTTGGCTATGTTTGGGTTGGATGATGACTAGGCGATGTTTGGGATGAAAGTGATTGGGTTTGCGTGTTATTGGAAGAATGTGTAGGATGACTTGTCTTTATGTGTTTGGGTGTTTAGAGCTTGATGTGGCAATATTCAAACAAATGATTATGCATATACACACATGAATCATTCACGCAAGACACATAAGCAAGTTGTTAGTTTGGAAGAATGTGATGATGGTTAAGCAATCACGTGAAGACACTTCAACAAGTCCTAGTTAAGGCAAGGCCACTATCACAAAGAGGTTCTAATGAAAATCCAGGGGACCAACACCCCATGAGCATCCAGCAAGCCACTTAAGACTTTAACTAACCCTACTAGGAGTTTTAATATACACAATGGTACACCTCCTTTCGAGTTAGCACTGTATGGTGAGTGCTAATACCAGTTAGACTTGGCTTTCACCTTATCCTCTAATTTTTATAGCGGACCGGATGAAAGTACCACTTGAGGTCATTCCCTTGGGGTGGATACCAAGGCAGGCCTCTCTAAGGCTAAACAAAAGCAACACAAGTAAATGTTTTTGATCTCCAAGTTCATGTTGGGACGCGAGGAGAGAGCATACACATTTACTTGGTCACAATCGCATGGGGTTCATTAACCTTAGAGATTCAATGTGTGGAAGACAATGTAAGCACTTGTTTGTTTTAAAACCCAAATCCAAATGTAATGAAAGATAATGGTTCATTTTAGCCCAATTTTTTGATGTGAATTTGCAAACAATTGTTTGTTTTATGCCCAAAGTCCAAATGTGTGATCAATCAAGATTAAGAGATGAAAGATTAGAATGAGTGCACCTGATACAATCACTTTCCAATTTGTTGTAGATGTTGATGCCAATGCTGCTCCAGCTCCTTTGATATGCCTACAAGTCACCAATTCCAAAAAGAAACAAGTAAACTTGCAAAGAAGATGATTACATGAAAAAGATGAAATCTAAAAATTTTGATTAAAATGATCTGATACAAGAGAATAGACTACCTAAACAGAAAGTTCAGGGGATTCTAAGCAATTTGAAAAAAAGTTTCGCTGAAAAACAATCAAAATTGCTCAAGTTATGTTCAAATGAAGTTTGCAATGAACCTAAACTTTGACTGATAAAAAAGCCTAAAAAATAGTATAGTCACCTGATAAAAGTAGTACAGTTGTGAATTTTGTACTCCCATCTTTCCAACGAGTCCTTGTTTGTGCAATTTCACCTCCGTATGTGAAAGTTATGATAGAAATACCAAGATGCACAATGACAGCTACCAAAAGCAAGTTACAGTTGCCAAATGCGACCAACTGTTTATCAGAAGCGACCGTTGTTTTACCACAGGTGAGCCCTTGTAGATCAAATGTGACTTGAAAACACCCAGATGCGACTCCTATAGGCTTATAAGCGATGCGGATGTATCCAGAAGCGACCGATTGCGGGCTAAAAGCGACCTGTATCTGCAAAAACACAGTCAAAACCCTATCCTGCACAGGCGATCACTGTCAGTTCATAAGTGATGCCTATCATTTTAACCGCGGCTTCTGTAGGATCATAAGCGATGCAAATCAGTTTGAAAGCGACCACTATTCAATCAAAAGCGACGCGCATAAACTCATAAGCGGTCACTGTTAATTCATAAGCAACGCGCATCAGGTTAAAAGCGACCACTGTTAGTTCATAAGCGAGCAAATCATTTCAAAAGTGAAACTAATAGTGTAAAAGATCATAAAGCACATAGGTGAATTTTGTTGAAGCAAAAGCGATGCATTTCATACCTTAGACGATCACTGTCGATGTAAAAACGATCCAGAAAATGATAGATGCGGCCGATCCCAGTGTAAAAGCGATGCGGATATGCAGAAAGCGGCAGATTTTTGCTCATAAGCGATGCAAAAATGGATGGAGGTGATAGATGATAGCTCATATGTGACTAAGAAAAGACAAAAAGTGACTAACAATAGCCCAAAAGCGATCTGGAAAGTTTCGTGTGAGAGATTGCAGATAATAACCATATGCGACCAAGTTTACCAGATGCTATCAGTTTTTGTTCAAAAGCGAGCTGAATTTTACCAAAAGCTTATGACTGTTTGTTCAAAAGCGAGCCAAATTTGACCATAAGTGACTGCTATTTGCTCAAAGGTGAGCTGATTTAGCCCAGGCGACTGTTGTTTGCTCAAAGGCGACCTGAATTACCAGAGGCGGATTTCTGTAGACTGGTTGTTGTTTTCTTCACCAAATGCTCCATTTTTCATCAAATTTAGCCAAATTTATACTCAAAATTTATGTAAATGGCCTCCCGGACGTAATGGTGAGGTTATATTTGGGCTAAGAGATCATCTACATATATTTTTAGCCAAATCTTTGCAAACTAGGGTTAGAAAAATGCAAATTTTTGCTACAAAAGCTTGCAAAAATGAAAGATTAGCACTCCATGAGATCTAAACTTCATAAAATAAACTCAAACAAGAGAGGTTAATCAAGGACATGAGTCCCACCGGGTGTGCCAAATGTAGTTAGGGTAAAATTGCAAATCAGGGCAAATGAATAAACAGCAATGATAAAAACCCTAGCAATGCACAATGAAGCACAAGATAACATGAAAATCAAAATAACAAATGTAAATGCAAACCAATCTCCATGCTATGCTTGATTTATCTCCATTGCTCTTCTCCACCTCGCATGAGCATGCAAGATTTTGATGGATTATTGTTGGAAGAATGTTGGGTGCTCACTTCTGCAGCATAACATTAAGATGAAGATGATATGAGGATGATTGATAGATGAAGGATGCAAAGGCTCTAATGATATTTCAATAGAATAATGTTACTTGAAGCTCCATGCATCTTAGAAAATTTGGTAGAATAAGGGGACTTAAGGCTCAATGCATGCTAATGGCTTGTGAGGGGTTTGATTTATAGGAAAGGCTTGGTTCAAATGAATGGTTGAGATTAAAAAGCTAAATGATTGATGTGGATGGCTAGGATTGATTCGGTTATCCCACTCTTCAAGGGAGTTGTAGTCATTTGACAAGTGGAGGGAGGATAGGGCTCATGTGTGCTTGTGTACATAAAAAGTACTACATATGAAAGATATTAAATAAAAGGCTATAGTACCACTTATCTTTTTAAATGAAAGAGGCACACATGTCGGCTAAATGATAAGATAAATTAATTAAATAAATAAATTTTATTTAATTAATTGGAAAGTCGGCTTATAATGAAATGTGAGAACTTAATTCAAATGAAATATTTGAATTAGTTGGGATATGAGTTGGATATTAATTAAATAAATAGAATTTATTTAATTAATTAAGAAATTGAATAGGATGAGATAAGATATGATGTGGAAATTAATTAAATAAATAAAATTTATTTAATTAATTGGAAAGTGGGATAAGGATGGGATTAAGTGGGATTTAGGACAAAATGTTACATGGTGTTTAAGATAATGTTTTTGACAAGGTATTGCTAGACATGAGCAAATTTGGGTGTCTACAGCAATCATTATAGGCTTTGGGAATCAGAGGCAAATCAAGCCGCCTTACTAACTATTAAATGAATGAGTACCCAAAGTACATTGCAATCTCCATTTGCACAAGATGATTATGTCACTTGTCGCACATGAACATCTCACCACAATAAGAAAAAAATGATTAGGAGGAAATGGAAAAAAAGGAAACCTACCAAAAAAGAAACAAAAAGTTATCAGTAAAAGCCTACTTCTCTAAATTAGAGAAGTAGGAATTTGAAGTTGGAATATTCCAAACTTCCTTTCGAATAATCTCAGCACCCACCCACCAATCCAACCATACAAAGGGCACAGAGAAGTCTTTGACTAACTAAACAAAGTAGCCGCCACAAAAAGCATCAAAGTCTCTTACAATCATCCTCCAAAATTTTAACAACACCATCCAACAGTAACAAGGAAACAAAATCCCATTCCAACGAAACCTCCTCTTGATCACAAGAAACATTGGAAAGAATATCTGCTAGATTATTCCCTTCTCTATAAGTATGCAGGATTTGAAAAGATTCAAAGGAGTCCAAGATACTCGAGGCATCATGAACAAGATATCCAATCTTCCAATTAGGAGAGGACCTCCTTTTAATGGCATTGACTATATTCAAGGAGTCACCTTCAATTACAACATTTCTAATCCCAGTCTTCACAACAAGTTTAAGGCATGTAACCAATGCCAAAGCTTCAGTTTCATTATTAGAACAAATTATAAATATGAAGCAAAACACTTTTGTAAAATATTTTACAAAGATATTTTTCCCAAGCTAACAAAATGTCATTAATTTTGTTCCCTATATTAGGATATATTGAATTAAACTAATTTATCGAACACACTAAAATATTTATACAGAGTATATAATCTAAACTATATAAAATAAACCAGGCTCCCTTTTTAATATTTAAATGTGTTAGAAATCTAAATTTTAATAAAATACATTGTAATTGAAAAGAAGAATAAAATATATTTTACATAAATCTGGGGAAAATAAATAATATAAGAATTTAGAATCTATCTTAGATAAAAGAGTTGAGAATGATAAATGTAATAGAATAAATATTTCAAAAAATTAAATGAATTAATAATGGTGTTGTTTAGTGTGAAAAAGAGGGGTTTGGTAATTTCAAGGGTTTATGTGGAATCCTCCTTTCACACGAACATTCAAGGACATTCAACCGAGTAGAGAACTCTACTACATATCTCCTGTCACTTGGAATAGAGGGAAGATTGGAATTGTGTGAATTTGTTGTTCAATTAAGTCTGATTATGCTCAAAACCCTAATTTCATAAAATCGTAAGCAAACAGACAAATCACAGAAAATGATCGCACACAGATATATCAAATGATAACCAAATACATACCTGATTTCAAAGTATAGTGTACATAAAAGTTAGGGACTAATGAGTGGGTGAATTGTCCAATGTACATATTTTTTTGTCGAGATCTCTAAAGAATGTTTGCAACATAATTCTGTTGTCATAGGGATTTCACCGCATCAGAATCTGGAGGACTAATGAGTGGGCACCCTAGTCTAAGCCCTAATTTTCTTCTTTTCTCTACACTTCTGACAGTCTGTAATGCCTCCATGCAACTCCACTCCTTCCGCTTCTAAAATTTATAACCTATAATCACAGAAAAGTGGGTTGGGAGTTGTGGTGCTTAGAGGCTTGCCTCGGTCAAGCTCCAAAGAGACATTCAAGTCTTCTGAACACCGTTGTCAGATAAAGATTGCATATCCTTGTGGGATAGAGGCAAAAACCAATTGATAAATTATTGAGAACACAAATGAATGTCACCTTGATGGTGTAGCTCACATGAACATGAAGATCCTTCACATCATGAGAACATGAAGCCAAATCTGCATAACAAACACAATAACAAAACAATACTGCTCTGTAACAATGAATACTTTGAAAGTCCTCAAATCATAAGGATGTCAAAAGCTCATAATCATCTTGTAGTTTACAAATGAATGCCTAAACATGCTTATTTATGCAACTAAACAACTTCCCACCATGAAATTCATAATTCAAACTTGAGGTGTCAGCCTAGGACCTAATAACGGTCACATAACCAACACATGAAAATAGGTCCTGACCCAAAATAGGGTAGGACTAGGGCACGATCGCCCAAGTCCTCCCCCCTATTTCAGGCAGGAGTCATCATAAGTACATCTCCCGAGTCCCATTTTCCATAAAACTCAAGGGTTTCTTCACCGGAAGTCATCACTAGCATGCAAGATGACCTAAATGCATTCTAAAGAACCCGGGAGCTAAACATAGCAGGGAAAATGCCCTAGGGAGACATTTTTTGATGTAACATTTAGCCCCCACTTTAATGTATGCATGAACGTGAGGTCCATACATACGTGTTAAAGTACAGTCAACAAACATAGCAAACATGCCAAGCACATAGAGCTAATGCATACACAAAGATTGATAACTATTCCTAGCCCCCAGTCTCAGGTAGACATTAGAGAAGACATGATGTAGACATGCCAAACATAATGAAGATAGTAATAGGCACGCAAAACATGGAGAAGACAGTAACAGTCATGCAAGACACGAAGAAGATAGCATTGAACACAAGCAAAACACAGTGAATACAACGAATGCAGTGATTATTTGTTTTTTCATTTTCATTTTTCCCATATGAATGCAAATGCAAATACAAGGAAAGTAAACACACAACCCATAATGTAGGAGGGACTCATTACCACCAGTCTTTAGAATGCATATGGGGCAATAGACATGCAATACAAATCTTAGAGTGCAGGAGGGACTCATCACCACTAGTCTTTAGACTACACTTGAGAACAAACACGCCATACAAATCCCAAAACATAGGAGGGACTCATCACCACCAGTCTTTAGACTATGCTCAGGAACAAACATGCCATACAAAACCTGGCTGTAGGAGGGACTCATCACCACCAGTCTTTAGACTACAACATGGGGGAAAACACATGGAAAACATGGAGAAAACATGGCAAACAAGGTGATGGAAGAAACCTATTGCTAGGTTCGCTACCATATCAGGCACATAATAGGTACACACCGATGATTACGCTTCGCCACAACAATCACCGAAGACATGCTTAAGGGTTAGTATAGTCTCAGATCTGCTCCCTGCCTACTCAGAGGACTTTTTGAAAATGACAGGATTATGCGATCTCCTCAAGAAATACACCATCCCTGCCTTTCGTAGAATGGCTTAAAATAAAAGGATACACATGATATCCTACCTCTGCAGAGGGCTTAATGATTGCAATATAGAAATAAAGATGTGCACTCGCACTGAGATACAACATCCCGCCTCTACAAAGCGCTTACAAACATGCTTCATTAGTATCAAAATCATCAAACAGCTTACCAAATTATATGCCCCCACTTTAAGGTGGTTGATATCATGTACCGATATCAAGCACATTAAGGTAGGAAGAAAACACACAAGGGAACAAGAGCTCTCGAAAAGCCCGTGCCCCCATAGGTGACATGTACTTTACGATCACCAAATGTTCCCACAAACACATTCCTACAAGAAAAGAGGTTAGAGATCTTTCCATAAGATAATAACCACATCACATGATCAAAATCAATGCATGCAAAATAATCACATTAAGAAGCCAAGGTTACCCTTACAAATTTGGAAACTGAGTATAACTGTGGGGCTATACTGCAAGATCTCAGAATCAAATGTAAATGAGGCGATATTCAAAGATAAACAAGGTGCACGAATCAGCTGTATTGTTATAGTTTGTTAGTGCGATAAGACAACATCAAAATATCACATGAAGTGATTCTACTAGCCAAGCGGATAAGTGCACAAAGATGAGGGACCAAAATGGGGTCTTAAGATGCCACTTTTTTTCTGAAATTAGGAAACATTGATGTTGGATGAGAAATTGAAGATAGCTACACTCAAAATTTGAAGATGGAACAAAAACAAGAGTCATAGTGCTCCGAATCTAGTTTCTAAACTACTAATTTTTTTCCACAAATGGTTGAGATTAAGGGGTTCAAAAAGGGGGAGCACACAAATTAGTCCTATTTTTCTCAAAAAAACATAACATGGCATCTGGTGTGCTCCCTCTAAAATGTTAACTTTTTTTAGTATTTCAATAATAGCTCTGGTGAGAAATTAGCTAACACCATGTAGTTTATCCCTAATTTTTCTAATAATTTTTTCACGAATAATTGATTTTTAGTAATTTTTAATGTGGACACATCCTGAAAAATAGAAACTTGAATATGCTCCCCCCTAAAATGTTTGAAAACTAATCAAAAATCAAAAAAAAATTTGAATACATGTAGAATGGAGTCTAGTTTCTAAAAATGTAACTTATTTCAAATTTTGATGAACGGTTAAAAAAAAGTCAAAAATACAGGACACTGGTTTTTGACAAACAATGGACATGTGCTAATGAAAGAGATTCAAGATGAAACCCTTAATGTACTCAAAATGTGAAAAAACTTATATGGTTAGATAGCTAACAGAGAGATTAAGATTATCGTGGTATTTTTTTGAGTTTTCATCGAAATAAGTGCAAACCTGATGGGGAGCACACTCTAGATTATGTGGTTTTTGCTACAATCTAGAAAAACACGTCTTTGGACATCCTAACATAGTCTAAGGCTTTGGGTTGGAAACCCAATACAAATCCAAGCCTTAGAATAACCAAGACAATGCATAACGCGAGTGCATTATAATGCGCTCATGTTTTGTGCATTCACATAATGCGAGCACATTCTAACGTGCTCATGTTATGGTGAGCTAAAACATCTCTCTCTCTCTCTCTCTCTCTCTCTCTCTCTCTCTCTCTCTCTGAGGTAGAGAGAGATAGGGAGATGGGAGAAAGTGATATATAGGGAGAGAGAAATAGAAAGAGAGTCATAGTTTTCCTTTTTCCATTTCCTTCATCGATAAGGGAGAGGGAGGGATAGGGAAATAGAGGAATGATAGGGGATGAGGTAAGACATATGGAGATAGTGAGAGATAGATAGGTACAGAGAGAGGAGATAGGTAGGGAGAGGTAGAGGAGAAAGAGGGGAGAGATAGTGTGATAGAGAGTGAGTGGGATGTCCAGAGAGATAGGGAGATAAGGGAGATATAGGGAGATAAAGGTTTGGAGTTACTCAGGTTTAGGGTTTAGGGGTTGGTGGTTATGATTTAGGGGCATTATTTAGGGTTTAGGGGTTTAGAGAGAGAGAGACTGCTTTTGACATGCAACCCTTAACCCAAGCAACCGTAAACTCCTAAACCCTAAATAATGCCCCTAAACCCTAAACCTGTGAAAACCTAAGCCTCTAAACCCTAAATAATTCCCCTAAACCCTAAACCCAAGAAACCCTGAATCTCTATCTCTCTATCTCTCTATCTTTATCATCCCTTTACATCTTAATCTCTCTCCCTAAACTTGAGCAACCCTAAATAATGCCCCAACACCCTAAACATATCTCTCTCTCTCTAGATAGAGAGTGAGGGACATGTCCAGAGACATAGGGAGAGATACTAAGAGGTAGAGGTATGATAGAGATAGGGAGATAGGGGAGAGATAGGGAGATAGAGGTTTAGGGTTTCTTGGGTTTAAGGTTTAGGTGTTTGGAGGTTTAGGGTTGCTCAAGTTTAGAGCTTAGTGTTTAGAGCATAGGGGAATTATTTAGGTGTTAAGGTTTGGAGGTTTGGGGTTTAGGGAGAGAGGACTAATAGGGAGATATAGAGGACACCGAGAGGAGAGACAGAGAGATAAAGAGTGATGGACATGGCCAGAGACAGGTAGAGAGATTGAGAAGTAGTAGGATAATAGAGATAGGGAGATCAGGGAGAGATTGGGAGATAAAGGTTTAGGGTTGCTTGAGTTTAGGGGTTGAGAGAGAGAAAGAGAGGTGTTTAGGGTTTCTTAGGTTTAGGGTTTAGGGGCATTATTGAGAGATTTAGAGGTAGAGGGATGATAAAGATAGAGAGATAGAGATTTAGGGTTTAGGGGAATTATTTAGGGTTTAGAGGCTTAGGTTTAAGGTTTAGGGGCATTATTTAGGATTTAGGGGTTTAGGGTTTAGGGTTGCATGTCAAAAGAACTCTCTCTCTCTCTCTCTCTCTCTCTCTCTCTCTCTCTCTCTCTCTCTCTCTCTCTCTCTCTCTCTCTCTCTCTCTCTCTCTCTCTCTCTCTCTCTCTCTCTCTCTCTCTCTCTCTCTCTCTCTCTCTCTCTCTCTCTCTCTCTCTCTCTCTCTCTCTCTCTCTCTCTCTCTCTCTCTCTCTCTAGATCCCACCAATTTCCTTTTCCTTTCTAATTTCCCTTTAGATCCCACCAATTTCCCCTATTTTACTATTTTCAACCTCTCCTCTCATCATTCTTCCCATCTAATCAACTTTCATTTTATCTTGTTTCCATTTCATCCTCCCAATTTATATCCTCATCACTCTTTGCATGTCCTAGTTTTCTTGTTTCTATTTTCTTTGTTGATAAGGGAGATGGATAGGGAGGAAGAGTGAGAGAGGGGAGAGATGGAGGGGAGAGAGAGGGGAGAGGTAGGGAGATATGGAGAGAGAGTCCTAGTTTTCTTGTTTCCATTTCCTTCGTCAATAAGGGACAGGGAGACATAGAGTGGAGAGATAGGGAGATAAAGGAATGATAATGGAGAGAGAGAGGCAAGAGATAGGGAGATATGGAGAGATAGATAGGTAGAGAGAGAGGAGATAGATAGGGAGAGATATAGGAGATAGAGGGGAGAAATAGGGAGATAGAAAGTGAGCGAGATGTCCAGAGAGATAGGGAGAGAGATTGAGAGGTAGAGGGATGATATAGATAGGGAGATAAGGGAGAGATAGGGAGATAGAGGTTTAGAGTTCTATGGGCTTAGGGTTTAGGGGTTAGGAGTTATTGTTTAGGGGCATTATTTAGGGTTTAGGAGATAGAGAGAGAGAGAGAGAGACTACTTTTGACATGCAACCCTAAACCTCTAAACCCTAAATAATGCCCCTAAACCCTAAACCCAAGCAACCCTAAACCTCTATCTCTCTATCTCTATCATCCCTCTAACTCTCAATCTCTCTTCCTTTGTATTTGGCCATGTCCCTCACTCTCTATCTCCCTATCTCTCCCCTCAATCTCCTCTATATCTCCCAATTGGTCCTTTCTGACAAAACCCTAAACCCTATACCTCTAAACCTTAACCCATAAAACCATAAACCCTAGACCCTAAATAATGCCCCTAAACCTTAACCCCTAACCACTAAACCATAAACTTGAGAAACCCTAAACAGCTAAACCCCTAACCCTAAGCGCTCTCTCTCTCTCTCTCTCTCTCTCTCTCTCTCTCTCTCTCTCTCTCTCTCTCTCTCTCTCTCTCTCTCTCTCTCTCAAAAGGCTAGAGAATACCACATTTTTGTAGATTATGAGCCAAGCCATGAATATACTTAATATGTCATTGGGTAATGGACATGCCCATCTAATTTTAGTGCACAACAATATCCAACACTTTTGTGCAAAAGGGCAGCCTAGCAACAAACGCTTATCATCTTCCTCATTGGCTTTTTAAAGGACACACCTAGAAGGACCATGATAGCTCATTTTTGCAAACTTATCTGCTATTAAAATTTGTTTTTGCAATAATTCCCATGTGAATGTTCCATCTTTTGGAAGGCAAATCTTATGCCAACAAAGGTGTAAAGGTAGGTTGGTGACTTCATGACTCTATTCAAAGGCTTGGTAACCATCTTTGACATTGTATTTCCTAGATTTTACACCAATCCACACTATCCTTTCCCCACTAGCTTTAATAGTAATCAATTTGTTCTTTAGCATTGCCTCCAAACTCTTCATGCTTTAGTGGTAGGCAGCCTCATCCTACTTAAATATTTCCATCGCCAAACCTCAACACCGTCTATGACATAGACTTCCATGTAATCTTTAACTAAGTTCCCCAAATACTACAAAAGCATCCTTTTCAAGAGAACCACTTCCAAAACCAAGTCTATGCTTGGGAATCCCCATAGGAGTCTTTCCAAAAGAGGGTAGATTGTACATCATAAACATCCCAAGTCAAATAATCTATGATAAGTGATCTATAGTTCATCATGAAATTCCAAATCCTGGACTCTTTTTGTAATGAACAAGTAGTGAAGATTCTCAAGTTATCATTCTCTTCCAAGTATTTGTTCTATAGAATCTTGACCCATTTTAAGTGTGGGTTTGTATACATTTTCTAAATCAACTTCACACCAAAAGACTTGTCTTATTTCTAAATATCTCTCATGCCATCACCCCTAACTTCTCTATCTTTACAAACCTTATCCCAAGCTATGAGAGATATCTTTTGCTTTTTCAAGGTCCTCTGTTAGAAGAATTTCATCATATTTTTAATTAATTTTTGGTTGGAAGCCTTAGTAAGAGAAAGGTATGACGTCAAAAAAATTGGGATTGCAGAGATAACTACTATGAGCATAGTTATCCGACAAGCCCAGAATAGCCAGCTCCCTTTCCATGAGGTCAATTAAGAATTGATCTTTTCTCCAAGAGGATCCCATAGTTTACCCAATCTCAATCATGTCGTGAGGGGAAGTCCTAGATATTTGCATGGTAATAGTTCTCTATTGAAGTTCAGAGATCATAGAATATCTTGTTCTTTCATTAAGTTAGTAAAAAAGAATAGTATTTCTAATTTGACTTTACTAACCTCTTGACCTAGTGCTGAAGTATAGATATCCAAAATTTATTTTATTTGTAAGGCTTCCTTTCTTTTTTCCATGCCAAAAAGCACAGTGTCATCCACAAATCTTTGGTGTGTGATCGTTGGAACATTTCCAGTAGCCTAAATATATTCAAGTCTTCTGTTTGGAGTAGCCTGCATGATCTTTCTTCCAAGTGGCTCCCCCATTATGATAAAGAGGAAGGGAGAGAGAGAGAGAGAGAGAGAGTCTCTCTTCCTAAGCTCTCTCGACACCTCAAAAATACCTTCAAGAGAGTCATTTAATAAGACTAAAAATATAGGGTAGGACATGTAATTTAAATCCAATTTACCAAACTAGTTTTGAATACAAAAGCCTCCATCACTTTAAATATGAAACACTATTCTACTTGGTCATATACTTTTTTAATGTCAAATTTCATTAGCATGCATTGTTTCTTGGTGTTTTGGATCAAGTGAATAACTTCTTGAGCTATTATCATCCCATCTAGTATTGACATTCTAGGCACGAAATCGGTTTGTTCATATGAAATAATAACCAAGAGAATATTTTTCAGTCTATTTTCAATTGCTTTTGTCATGATCTTGTATGTGTGCTGCCGTGATAATGCATTACACTTTCTAGGGCATCCTGATTTTTGCTAAAATCACATATTTTTAGAAAATATAATGATTTAAACTTTCAAAGGTTCCATTTAAGGATTTTAATTGAAGCGGGTTTGATCAAACCCCCTTAGATTTAAACTTGCTAGTTTTAAACCATACGTATAATGGAGTCTCCTCTACACCTAACATAATGCTGATAAAAAACCACTTTTGATTTACCTTTTCGGGGATCAAATGAATTCATTTAAAATTTATGTTTTGTAAATATGCAGTGCTTATTATAAGCTTCCCAAAAAGTATAATTTTAAATATATTTAATTTGATTATTATATTTATTTTTATTTCTTGTGAATGTAGGTTTTTCACTGAACATTAAGTTCTCTATTCTACAAATATGAAAAATTAGTAAATTAGTGAAAAAAAATTCTAAAAATATCTATGCCCTAGGTATTGATGTCCTTGTTTCAACAAAAAAAATTGAATTTCAATACATGCAAAAAAAGTTATGTTTTACGGAATACGCCTATGTCTAAACTATAATTGGTTTGACTTCAAAACTTAATTAAAAAAAATTTTAACAAAACATTATGAAACCGAATGCATGCCCTATATATTGGTGTTACCAATCTAAATTCAAAAGAATTAGAATTTTATCCTTTATAGAAAAAAAAGTTATGTGCTATAGAATACACATCACATTAAAAAATGTTGTTTACTATTAAAAACTAGTTATCAAAGGAAACAAAAAATATGACAATTTAACTCCAATTTTTTAAAAAAATATATATTTAGATTCTACAAACAAAATCTCACAAATCAGTAGTTCGTATCATCTTCAAATTCCTAAGGGTTTAGCGACTATAAGGTTCAAAAAGTGAAGATTTAGTTCAAAATATTATTTCACTGTGAAGTTTGGCCAAAAAGTGTAACCCATTATTGTGTAATGACCCGTGTATGGTATTGCAAAGGGAGGTATGATGGACTTCATCAAGAGATGAAGGTTTCTCCTTTTTCAAGATGAGTGTGATGAATGTATTATTGGTTTCTTTCAAGAGTTTCCTTGATTTTCTTTTCTTTTTTTTTAAATAAAAAGGTGGCGAAACACCCATAGCATTGCATAAAATGTTCTTACAGAAAGGAAGCCATATCTAGGTATGGCAAAAAATAGATTTAGGGTCCATAAACTAGCCAATCTGTCAACTGCTCTGGATGTATTCAATCTACGATTTGCTGGCTATCAATAGATATGGGCCCCAGATATGTTTAGCTTCCTAAAGGTTCACAGGATTCCCTCGGCTAGCAATATTGTCTAACGGCATGCTTATAGGGGCAGTACCCTCACTCCATGGCTTAGGTAAAACTGATAACCTCTTTGTGACAAATGATAGCTCTTGGTTTACCACACGAATGGGAACTAGTCAATCAAGTAGGGGTCATTGCTCTTTTCACTGGCAGGTCCTCTCAATGGGCCAGCTACTTCAGGGTTCCTATGGTACTCCTCACAATGAGTTTTAGGGCTATGCCTAGGTACTTCCCACAATTAAGCGAATAGGGATTATTTCTTGATCTGAACCTGCAATTGAAATGAACAATATAGATGCGAAAAAAAGAACTACTGCAATAATCACAGTCCCTAGAGGCCACTGTGGAAAAATAATTTGGTAGAAATTCCACCCAGCGAGCCCAAGAAAGCGCTCTGATACCAGATGAGAGGAACCTCCTGCAACAATATAATGAAAAATGCATGAAATAACAGAAATAGATATGAATAGAAAAAATAGAGAAGGAATTTACTGATCGCAGGCCACTTCGAGGGGGCAACCTCCTTTCAGCAAGCTCAATATAATAAATTCGTAGATTCCTTCATTGGCCTCAACACGTACTTATATACTAAGTCTAATCAAATAGTTATGACTTCCCATGAATGTGGGATAATATAATATACTCATGGGATGACTTACAAAGCATATGCGTCCAAATGTAATATACTCACAAAGTAAAGAGAAGGGTTAAACATAGGTTCCTAACACACTTGAAAGTAACTCTAATCCTCACACTACCACCACCTAAAACAACAACAAAAGTAAAATATTTCTTAGGTTACATTGGGTATCACTTGAAATTTATAAAGGGTTATGCACCAATAGCAGCACTTTTGGAGGAATTACTTAAAAAATAAAAGTGGAAAAAATATTGAACAGAATGAGCAGTGTCAATCCTGTTTTGACATATTAAAACAAAAAAATGTTGAAGCTCCTATCTTGATACTCCTTGATTGGAACATTGCTTTCCATGTCCATTTAGATGCCTCAGATATAGTAGTAGGTGTGGTATTAGCTCAACCTAGAGGGACTAAAGATCATCCTATAGCATTTTCTAGTAGGAAACTATCAAAAGATGAGAAAAATTAAACTACAAAAGAAAGGGAAACACTAGCATTGATGGTCTATGTACTACAAAAAATTATACACTGCCTACTATCCACACCCTTCACCTTCTTTACTAACCATGAACCAATAAATTACCTGTTAAACAAACCTATCATATAAGGAATAAATTTATGTAGATGTTTGCTACTATTCAAAGAATTTGAATTTAGCATTAAAGTCAAACCAGGAAAACAAACCCAAGGTCCCAATATCTATCAAGAACTAAAATAGGGGATGAGCCAGAAAGCCATAAAGAAGAACTCCCTCATACAAACCTATGTAAGGTCAATGTGGTGCTAGAAGAACTAAAAGATATTGCATATCTACTAGCCACAAGAGAATTTTTGGTTGAGATTTCTATAATATAAACAAATCCTTATGTGGAAGTATTTTCCCTATACACTTGTCAAAGGAGAAATGCATATCAAAGAGAAAGATGGTATCATTAGAAGAGTTGTTTATGAACATGAAAGAGAGGACATTATAAAGGAAGAAAATGAAGCTATAACAAGAGGACATAACTCTAGAGACTTAATAGAAAGAAAGATGAAACTAGTAGGCTTGTGGTGCCATACCTTATTCCAAGATACAAAATGATATGTAAATTATTGTGACATTTGTCATATAATGGGTAAACCCACCGCTAGAGATGAAATTCAATTAAGACAAGTATCAACACAACTTTTGAAAAATGGGCAATTGACTTTCTTGGACCCATAGATCCTTCGGCCAAACAATCAAAATAAAGATACATTATCACTAAAGTGGAATACCTTACAAAATGGTGTAGAATCTCAACCTACAAAAAACTGTACCATAAAAATAGATGCAAAGTTCCTCTATGAGAATATAATCACTAGATTTGGATGTCCACTCAATATTACAAGTGACCAAGAAAAACATTTTATAAATAACATGGTTGTGGAGTTACCACAATGTTTTATGAAAGCACACAACAAAAGTACACAATACCACCCTCAAGAAAATGGGGCAAGTGAGGCCTTAAATAAAATCATTTGGAATATGATAAAAATGTGTGATGGAAACATGACATATTGGGACCTGAAAGTACCCACAGTACTTTGGGCTTACCACACCACATACAAAAGAAACACAAATAAGACAAGTAGCAAGTAATAATTATCTGGTACAAGATACTAATGGTGTCATTTGAAGGTGAAATTAGATACCTTACACTCTCAACTGCAGCAATTCTAAGATCAAAGTGAATAGATAAAATCACAAATCAAATATCTAAGAGAAGTGGTAAGCTTAAGGTTAGAATCCATCACCAGAGTATTTACTGAGGCACACAAATTACACAAAAGGTAACAGTATCGGCTACCTAAGGTGAGGTAGAAGATACACATATTTTGCTTGAAAGCCAGATACAAATTTTGACATCTGCAAAGAAAAAAGTGGGATACTACTTGTTGGTAAACAAATTTGTCACTGCAGATTTGAATGTGACTCACTCAATGAGCAACGACAGATGTCCCAACAGTTGGAGAAGTTGTTACTAGACTAACAACTTTCCTCTGCATTTGAGAGGGATAGCTCCCTCATATGATGGGGGTATTTGTATGTTTTTGTGTACTTTTAAACTAAAAGTACAAAAAAGGAGGAAAAGCAAAAATAACAATTAAGATGATTAATAGAAACCCTAACAGTAGATATACGAATGTTGGTTCAGATTTCACAAAGTCAAAACAAATTCTAAGGGGATTTCACCATTAAAACTAGAACTACGTTCTTGAACATATATGATTAATTGTGTGACAATGATTTTTTAATATGCAATGATGATGAAAAGAAGATGATGAATCTCAACATATGAAGAGACAGGTTTCTCTAGCACATTCAAATTGAGATACCAAGATATGATTGTGTTTCATTACATCAATTGCATGGTTTATATCAATTCTTCAACAAATGACCAATGATTTACACAAAAACACAAAGGATTACTAATTTAACATATGATAATCTAGTAATGATAACTCAGAAGCACAATTGGAACGTACGAACCAAATTCACTCTTTATTAGATCTTTCATGAAATTATACTTCATAAAGCCGTCATGTAATATGTGTTAGACCAAAAGTCTGTGAAAAACTTCTCCATAAGTTCCCCTCAAAATGTCTCTTCCAAAAAGCCTCTTTACATATGCAATAGCCTTGTATTTATAGGCTTCTCTTTAGTAACTACCTTGTAACCACCCGATAACTACTTTGTAACTACCTTTCCGAAATACAATAATTTATAAATAAGCTTTATTCTAGTTAGGTTTGACCTATATTTTCTAGAAACAAAGCTCATTTTCTAACCCACAATTACAACATGTGACATAAGTCACTTTTACAAAAAGGTAACTTTAAATTTGCAACTTTCAAGTTGTGAACTTTGATAGGTTACTTCCCATCTCCGTTCGCTCCATTTTGGCAGTCAAACCTTGTTAGATCTTGATGACTTCTCTGTATACCTGAATCTTAGACTCTTGTGTTTGCATCTACAAAACATGGATTGTGGAAAATGGATGTCTTTCAACATCATCTTAATAGTCATAAACTGAATAATGCTAAGCATTTTCTTGTTCTAATTACAATCATAAAATACCATTTCATATCCACTACTCATCTGGTTCCATGTTTATGCTCCCACATTTGCATACATTTGAAGGCTCTTTCCAAGTATGTTCTAGAGGTTGATAGAACATTTTAGTGCAAGCCTTGAGAAATACATAAATGCTACCAAAGCACCTGAATTTCCACTATACTTGTTTACAAATACATTTGAACATGTTGCAATGTCCTAATTCATGGCATTTCTAATGAAGGAAGAAAAGACCATTTGCTAAACTCCTACACAATAATGGGTTACCATTGCTAACATAAATGTTGAGAAGTGCATTGAATTTCCTCCAATACCATCCATCCTTATAACCTATTTGATCGGGTTCTACATTGTTTTTTTGAACTTGATTTATAGTTTTTGAAATCTTTAAACAAATCTATTCTCTGCATATCTACATTTTTGGTATTCCATGAGATGAGATTTATCTGAGACATTATGCCAAATAGTTCATGTGGCTTTTCCTACCAAGCAGTATTTGATAGCAACATGATATATTTCTTGAAACCCCTCATCATAATGAAAATTAAAAGCCATCCAATTCTTCAATCACAATTTCCTTCATATTAGGGTGAATAGATATGATAAATGATGTCCGACATCTAAGGCCACTTTCCTTTCTATATTTCCAAACTCATTCACAAGAGATAAAATTAGTTTGTACTCTTATTTAAATTTAGTCTTTAAAAGACCCAACATACTCTTTGATGTTTTGTCCTTCAAAAATGATAGAACATCTTTGGAGCCTCATCTAGTGCAATCACAAGGTGTTCAAACCTGGGCTTTAGGCAAAAATTGAATTTCCATCCTTTGACTCTATAAGAGCATAAAGTGGTTGTTGACACAAATATTTCATTTTTCTTTCTAGTAGCAAAATAACTAAAAATAACTCTAATTCCTCATTCCAAAGCTTCCAAATCTTTTTCCACAAAAACATTTTATTTTATTCATGTGACAACAATTATATTCTATTTGACTACATTCCTTTGAAGAGTTCTATCAAATAGCTTTCATGTTGTGGCTATGCTTCCACATTTCTTGTCTTAAAGTTCCTTGAACAAAGTCTATCCAAATCAAGGACAATACCAAGCACCTATAATCACATCCATACATTTGTCCTTGCATCATGCAATGTTTGTGATTAAGTTATGTGCCTTAGCTTCTTTTGTGGTTATTATAACTACCTCTTTGTTTTCATCCTTGATTTAAGGAGTTTTGAAAACCCTTTAAAACATCCAGTACAATGTATTTCAGATTTTTGAATGAGTTCTATAACCTCTTCGAATATATTGTATTTATGAAGCATTTGTTGTATACCATGAGACCACATTTCTTGAGGCATTATGTCAAACATTTCATGTGCCCTACCTATGCTTTTACTTTGTTATATATGTCTTCCATGGCGGTTGTAACTAGAACAGTTAACAAAAATATATGCATTTAGGTATACTTTCATGGACACCATACTTTATTATATGGCTCCTTACGATGAGAGGATGCTTGCAAAGGCTATGGACTTTTGCATTATACCTGCAACTGTCATTTGGCCTTTTTGATAAATGCATTTTTTGTATATCATGCAAGCATTGCATTTAACAAGCCTTGTCTATGCTTGCATATTTTCTAGGTGACTTCAAATCATGGAAGGCAATTTTACACCTACCAAATGCAATGAAATTTATTTTGTTTATATCTTACACTCGCCGTATTCCATGAGACGACATTTCCTTAAAGCATTTTGTCAGACAATTCACATGCCTTGTCAATGCTTTAGCATTATGCATATATGTCTAATAGCACATTTCCAGCCATAATATTTTATCATTGTCCATTACAAGGGGAACACTAGCATTTGGGAAGTCTAGCTCTACACCAGCAAGTTGCATTTGCTTTAAAGTTTCTAAATCCCTTTCAACAAAACCATTTTGTTCGTATCCGGTGATTTTTGCATCGCATGAGGTTACATCTCTTTGAGGTGTAGTGTCAAACGGTTCAATGTGCTTTTGCTTAAAACTTTAAAATGGCTTTTCAACAAATGCATTTTGTCCATATCCTTCCATTAATAGTGTGCCATGAGAGTGTGTGGGAAACAAAATATTTAGCGCCTCCTTTAGCTGGTTCTTTCCAAATGTTGCTAAGTATATTTGCACCAAAATTTTAGTGACCTCTTGAGTAAATACATGGAGTGCATTGTATATTTTATGCATTCATGGTAGGAGAAATTCCAATGAATTTTGTAGAATCATCCAAAGATCTCACTGATTATAAAGGATGCAAGTTCACAAATCACAATGATTAGCATGAGATTGGGCTGAGTAGCAAATAGAAATGATGTTATATGCCAGTTAAAAAATAGTCCATGCACTGTATGCATATTTTCTTCAAGTATCTAATTGTCCACAATCACTATAGAGTTCTCGTTTCTGCATATTCCATGCATGGCGTGGTCAATAATAAAAATCACTTTTTAATAGTGATTTGCCACATCCTTATATAATATGTGAGATAAAGAAACTAATTTGAAGTAGTATCATATATTGTGAGAGACTTTAATGGATGGGAAGATAGTGGGGATGTGGTTAGCCAAAGACAAAAGTGGAGTTCTATTTGAACTTTTCAAAAAGTAATCAAAATTCCTGCTTTTTGGTTTTGGTTAGTCAAAAGTGAAAGTAGATGCGAATTTAGCCAAAAGTGAAAGTAGACATGAACTTCGCCAATAGCAAAGTAGACATGAACTTAGACAAAAGTTAAAGTAGATGACAACTTAGCCAAAAGTGAAAGTAAATGCCAAATTAGCCAAAAGTGAAAGTAGACGTGAACTAAGGTGAAAGTTAACGTAGATGCCAACTTAGCCAAAAGTGAAAGTAGACGCGAACTTTTATTTTTTTCTAAGTAAACATTCACTTGGATTTTAAGAAAAATAAAACGAAACGCATATCCGAGCATGAAAAAATATATCTTACTTCATGTAATCAAATGAAGTACTGTATTATTTTTGATAAACTACATCACACAAATGTTAACTTGATCAACCGTGTAAGTGCAAAAAATGGTCTAACTTGGAATGTTAAATTGTCATGAAATCTTGACAAATTTTCTGTAATGATGATAGGATGCTCCATGTAAGAAGATTCCTCTCAAACTTCAATATAAATACTTGTTTAATTATTTGTGCAAACCTTGCACGAGAAAAATGAACTTTTAGAATCTCACACATCGTGAGGTGTATGGCTTTGAAATCTTGCCACATTGTCCATAATAACTTTATAGATCTCCCTACTAGATGATTCTGCTCCATCCCTTAGAAAAACTATTACTTACTTGTTCTATAAATTGCCCAACGAAAAATTAAATTTTAAAAATCTCGCAAACCATAAGCCATATGAGCCTAGAAAATTGCCACATTAGGCAAAATTGTAATAGAAAAAATCCCTATAAAAGGATTTATCTCCAGCCCTTGCAGATTTTGAGATTTAATTATTTTTGTGATTATGCGCATAGCTGAATCGCTTCCAGCACTTTGATTGAAATAGATCATTGATTCCTCCTTCAAACTAAAAATCAACTTGACATTCTAGGAGAATTTGTGACTAGGGGTGACTCAACATAGGAATTTTTGACACAAAATTTTAAAATTTGGAAAGTTTAAAATGAGACCAACAGTTAGCTCTGGCTGGGGACAAGAACTATAAAGGATGTAGGATGAGCCTAGAATTTTGGATATGACCAGTTCCTTAAATTAATTGGGCTATAGAGTCAAGAAATAACGTGATGTTCAAGGAGAACAAGGAGACTCAAACAAGATAAGAGGACAAACAACAAAGACACAGAGATATGAGGTAAAAGATGAAAACCAGTAAAAACTAAAATAAGATGGACACAACCTAAGCACCTAGTTAGCCTATGTACATGGTAGGTGACTCCTACCTCAAACTACCTGATAAAGATCAAGTGAATCCATTGGCATGTTGAGAAAAGTATGCACTTTTGCAAAAAATGGATGTTGAGTGAGGAGCACTTGTAAACCCAACAGCCAACACACAATTTTTGTGATGAGAGATCTAAAAATAATAGTGTTCAAAAACTCTCTGAGTAATACACTATGTCCAAATAGCCATTCCTCATTATAAACTCCTAATTATGTTGGATCCCATCACCCTACCTGTTATCAACTATATTTTCTCATAGGGTCATCCCACAATAATGGGTTACACTTTTTAGTCAAACTTGATATTCAAATCAACAGTTTGAACTAAATCTTCACTTTCTGACACCTATAGATGCTAAACCATTAGGAATTTGAAGATGATGCAAACTAGTGATTTGTGAGATTTTTTTTGTGGATTCTAAATATATATTTTTAAAAAAATTAGAGTTAAATTTTAAATTTTTTGGCATCTCTTTTGATAATTAGTTTTTAATAGTAAATAATTTTTTTAAAGTGATGTGTATTCTATAGCAAATAACTTTTTTTTACAAAGGATAAATTTATGATTCTTTTGAATTTAGATTGTAAACACCGATATATAGGGCATGCATTTGGTTTCATAATGTTTTGTTGAATATATATATTTTAATTAAGTTTTGAAGTCACACTAAGTTTTGAAGTCAAAGTAATTATAATTTAGACATAGGCGTATTCCGTAAAACATAACTTTTTCTGTATGTATCAAAAAAAAAAATTTTGAAACAAGGACATCAATACCTAGGGCATACATATTTTTCAGAATTTTTTTCACTATTTTACTAATTTTCCATGTGTGTAGAATAGAGAACTTGATGTTCGGTGAAAAACCTACATTCACAAGAAAAAAAAATATAATAATCAAACTAAATATATTTAAAATTATACTTTTTGGGAATCTTATAATATAGACTACATACTTACAAAACATAAATTTCAAATGAATCCATTTGATCCCCTAAAAGGTAAATCAAAAGTGATTTTTTATCAGAATTTTGATAGGTGTAGAGGAGACTCCATTATAGGTATGGTATAAAACTAGTGGGCGTTTGATCAAACCCTCTTTAATTAAAATCATTTAAATGGAACCTTTCAAGTCTTAAATCATTATATTTTCTAAAAATATGTGGTTTCAGAAAAAAATCAGGATGTCCCAGAAAGTGTAACCCATTATTGTGGCAGCACCCCGTACTGCATCCAATGCATCAATATCCCATCTTTGAATGTAGTCATGACCATTAGAATCAAAGAAGGACCAATCTTGAGTTATATGTGTTTCTTGTAGAAACTGATTTGAATCGACATATTTTGAAACAAAATGAGAATATTGATCATAGACAACAACTTTAGTGAACAATGGATCATCCTTAGATAAAATAACTTCATCTTTCATTGCAATGATTGGCTCAGGCATTCCATAGTCTAGTGATGGCAACTTTGTATCTTCCGGAGTATCTTCTTCTATAAATTGGAAAGGAGAAATGATGACTCCTCCACACAAGAAGTCATCATCAGACATTTCTAAGAACCAAATTGGAATGAAATCATTTTGGAATTAAATATTCACTTAGCTATAAAACTAAACTTTACAAAGTATATTAAATAACATAAATATTTCCTTAACTATAAAACAAAACTTTACATTATGTGGAGATTTGAAATGTCTACTTAAGATATAATAATGTAATAAATGGTGAAATATTTTTCATGGTATTGTAGATTTTTAACTTTTTAGTAAATAAAATTGAAATCCCAAAATTAATCTAGTTTCATAAAATAATCTAATTTAATAGTATTATTAATATTATAACTTTGTCCATTTGACAAAAAGTAATTTTTAGGTTTAACTAATGAATCAAAAAATTAAATTCATATAAACTAATTTCCCTCTCATAATTATTGCCATCCATTTAGGCATGACTTAGCTAGTGGGAGACAAAATTTTTGTTCATAATTTGTTTACTTGCCACATCCTCCCCTCAAACCAAAATTCTCTTCACATTTATAGTTTTTTGTTGCACTCTCCGACAATCCGCAGAGAAGAGGTCATTTTTTTTCGGCCAATAACAATATAGATAAATCATTTTTCAATAATTTTTTGTTAAAAATTTATCATATTAGAAAAGTATAAATTTAAATCAAATTTGTCAAACAAGAAAAACAATCATGTCTTTTGGTTGTCTTTTGATTGATTAGCTATTGGTTCTATATAGTATTTGTTTTGTTGTTTAGGTATTGGTTGTATAGACAAATTGCATTCCAATAATTGAAAAATTAATTTTTGAAGAGTGTTAAATGTCTTGGTAAATAAAATTAAAATCTCAAAAATAATCTAATTTGGTAAAAATAAAATAGGACTAACATATATCCTTCACTATAAAACTAAACTTTACAAAGTCTATTAAATAACACAAATATTTCCTTAAAATGTAATAATACTAATACTTTTATAATTTAAAACGCATTAAAATATTGTAAGTTTGAAGAATAAAATAAAAAATGTAATAAAATGGCAAAATATTTTTTGTGATACTATTAATTTTTAACTTTTTAGTAAATAAATTAAAATACTAGATTTTTAACTCTTGAGTAAATAAAATTGAAATCAAAAAAATAATATAATTTCATAAGATAAAATGTGTAGAACCCTATATTTTTAATAGTATTATTAATATTATAACTTTGTCCCTTAGACATTAATTTTTACGTGCAAAAAATTAAATTCATAAAAATTGATGATATGACATCAGTAATTTTTAGTTTAGCTAATGAAGCTAAAAATTAAATTCATAAAAATTGATGATTCCTCCCTCTCATAATTATCGCAATCTATTTAGGTATGCCATAACTAGTGGGAGACAAAATTTAATTTGTTTACTTGTCACATCCTCCCGTCAAACCAAATTTCTCTCAGCATTTATAGCCTTTTGTTGCACTCTCTGACCCGTAGAAAAGAGGTCATTTTTTTCCACCCAATACAATACAGATAAATCATTTTTCGTTAATTTTTTAATTGGTTTACAATCAATAGATTAATAACTAGATAAGTGTGAACTCATTGCAATAGTACTTCCCAAGGCAAGTACTAATAAAAATTTAGAACATTGCTGATAGGATTTAAGAAATTTAGAACATTGCCGATAGGATTTAAGTATGAGTCCCCATCTACTTGAAGCTTATGTTTTCAACGTAGAGAAAAACAAATGGGAGTTTCTTCCTTCCATGAATCCTGATGGGCATCAACATTGGTGTTTTGGTGCTTTTGTTGATGACAAGTTTTATGTAGTCCCCAGTAATAACGAGCAGAACACACAAGTTTACGATCCTGGCATAAGACAATGGAAAAAAATAAACATAAATAATGGTCAAGACATTAGCTGTGTATCTACTCTTGGGGGGTTGTATTCGATTGGGCCAACAAGTGAGGATGTAATCGTGAAAGAATTCGATTTTGCCAACAACTCATTTACTACACTCAAACAATATCCTCTACCTACCGGGATTTATGTTGTGAAGTATGCTCTACTGTGGCGTGATTGTATTTTTGTAAGTGCCATCAAATCCACTAACTACCATGATGTGTATTAGCTTTTTAATCTTTTTGAGAGGGAAGAAGGAAAGAGATGTACTTGCATCGAGATGCCTGCAAAGTTTCCACCTTCTTGTTTAATAGCTTCATCGGCTGCTGCTGTGCAAATTTGATACAACATATGGCTAAATGGTATGAGCTTAAGCAGTAAATCATGGGATTTTTATGGCTAAAACGTCCACAAAAGTCGCTATGAACTAGTTTAAGAATATTGGTGCCCCAAAATGGGCACTTTTGAACTTATTTCTATGTTGCTACTTAACAAGTTGAGAAAATATCCAATATCCATACTATCCTTAATGTTATAGAAGTCCTATAACCATCTTCTTAATTAATGTAGCTATGTATGCAAGATTCAAATGACCAAAATGTTAATTTCATAATGAGCATGTATCCAGTCAATAGTTCTTGGAAGAGCAATGTGTGGAGATGTAATGGTACCATGAATAAATATTTGTCCTTGTGTAGACCCTTAATCTACAAATTGTGAAGTGTTCTTATCTTTTACAATACAATATTTTGTATCATGTGTTTTGATAAAATTAACTTCCAAGTTGTTGTCAAACAAATAACTCATTCAATGTAAATTCCTCAGGTTAGGCATAAAAAGAACATTATGCACTTCGCATATTTCATTAGAGAATTGAAGAGGCACATTTGACTACTTTACCTTTGAATTTTAGAGAAGAATTGTCACCAAGGTCGACTATTCCACCTTCTTCATTTAGTTTCGTAAACCATCCTTTTTATACTAATATGTTTGGTTGCATCTCAGTCAATATACCAAATACTACTTTTTCATCTTTGGTATTTAGGTTTGAATGGATATGTAGCTAGATCACCTCTTCATTACATTCATTTTCATCATTAAAAAGATAATTTTGATGTCACCTTGGTTGGAATCTTTGTTGATTCTATTTGATCTATTGTGACAACCCACTATATCAATAATCTTTCCATCATGGGATTTTCCAAAAACGTGTCCTTTTGATCTTTGTTGTGAGCTATGGACTTTTTGAAAAGACCCTTTGCATTATTTCCAATCAGACTTATTCTACAATGGTAGTGGCTCTTGATAGTCTTTCCAACTTTCTCTGAAGAGAGGGATCTTTACTCATCATCTGACATTGATGAGGGATCAAGTACCCAATGAAGGTTAGATTACCCTCACATCCATGCACACATCATCCACCTCCAGCCATTTTGCTGATAAGACAAAGACTAGAAACCATATTATAACCACATAATGGAAGCAACAAAATAATCCTCATTATTCAAAACCAAATACCATGCTACCATACAAGCAGATAAATCAAACTACATGAACTATCATGGTTGTATATCTTAAATCTCACTTAAACTAGAAATAAACTTAATAGTAAAATCTGCTTTCCAAATTCAAAATTTCAAATCTTATCAAAACCAAACTAGCCATGGCATAGAGGCTTTGAATGTCTTGAAAAAATCAAATTTTCTAAAAGATGTAAGTTCAAAATTAGAATCATATCCTCCAACCTAACCCTCCAAAATATATATTGACTTGACATTAAAAATGATGAATTTTAATACTACCGGATAAAAGAATTACAAATTTTTTATTTTTAAAATCCTAGAGGCTAGATTTATATAACTTCCAATAACTAAGATTTAGGACTCTTGGTATTCCATAAGTTGGTTAGGCAATTAGAGAATTGGTATTCTATGATGATGTCTATATTTATCTACTCATATGAACTGAAGCAGTAAATTATGGGATTTTTATGGCTAAAAGGTCCACAAAAGTCACTATGAACTAGGTTGAGAATATTGGTGGCTCAAAATGGGCACTTTCTGATGCAGAGCATCATGGTCAGCAATTTCATGGTTCAAAACTTCAATGGAACCATTCTCTCAAAGTTCACAGTTTTCCTTCTTGACAGAGATTAACCTTCACATAAGGCAGGATTCTTATTCATAACTACACTTGTTCATAAACCAAAGTGAGGGACTTCAGGACTCCTCTCACCAACCAAGACTCCAACCAAGACTCCAATCCAAACTCTAACCAACCACTATGCAAGATAGCAATCTACAATACTGTTTATTCAAGACGGCCACACACTTCTATCTCTAAGGAGACAGTCAGGGTACCCTCCTTGGGGTGATCTCCATTGACACAATTTTAATGCCAAATAACCAACCAACTCAACAATATACCTAACACTTAATTGCCTTCAATGACAAAATAACAAACATGATGAACAAAACTATTACCTTCTTGATAGACTGTTGTCCTCCTCTCATCCTCTAACACATGAATCTGCAGGGGTCTTTCTCATGCCCACACTCACCATACCCAATATCCTACCCCTGAAACCTTCACAAAACCATGGACAACTATTTCACATCCCCTTCCATTGATTGGAAACAAGGAAAGATCAGTAACAAGAAGGAATACCCATTGGGCTGCTCAGAGATACCTCAAATCAGGTTTTGGACAGTCAATGGAAAACCAACAGTTCCTCCCTCCTAACTTGGTTTCAAACCTCCAAACAACTTGTAAAGGATAGATAACTTCCCCTACTAACCAACCAACACAAGCTTCATCCACCACCAGGCCATACAGGTACAGTTATTTGCAGAAAACAGTGAGGTTTTCAAAGGAACAGCAGAGTTTGGAGCAGCCTCCAGAAGAACAGCGATTTCTCCCTTATTACTCAATATAAAGACACCAAACAAGACTTAAACACAACCTAGTTCAATCCTCCATCCACCCACTACACACTTGTGCCACGAAAATTCCGTATAGGTATGGAATAATGCAGAAAAACAGTCAATTTCGGAAATGAACAGCAACTCAAAAAAAAACAGTTTTTGGGAAAACGGCGATATCTTTCACTCAGATCATTTCTAAGACACCAAACTAGACTCAAATTGAAGGTACTTCGAAGCTCTTTCCATCCATTATAAGCTTGGGTAATAACCAGTCCGTACAGTCGCGGGTACAGCTGGTGAACAGCAAGCAAAATGCAGAAAATCAGAAAAAACAGAAAACAGTCATCTTTTTTGTCTTTCCTTTCAATTTCTCCAAATGATCTCATACAAATGAGTTGTCTTTGGCTTCAAATAGCCTTCAATAATGCAGGGATTCGTTGGGGTCCAAGATAACTGCCCATTCATCGGGCTTTTCTTGCTTTTTAACAGCAGACTAAAGATAGAAACTGTCTTCTTGGAGACTGTTTTAAGAAACTGCCCTTTCACCGATTGTTTTGGTTTTAATCTTGCTTTTTGATATGTGGTTAACCTTTGGAAAAGGTTATAACCTACTTCTAAACCTTTTGTGTGCTTCTAAAAGCTTACAAACAATAAGACTTAAATGACTTTAATACTGTCCTCTTGAGGACTACAACTTCAACAAGAAAATAGATACTAGCTTTTTTGGACATAGTCCACTACAAACATGACTACAAGCCGTATTACAACTTTTAATGGTCTCAAGGACCTCATCAAACATCTTGAAGATCAAATAAACCCTGATGTGAAGGTGCTCCTGCACCACTTTCACACTTATTTCTATGTTGCTTCTCAACAACACAAGTTGAGAAAATATCCATACTATCCTTAATGTGTAAAAGTCCTATAACCATCTTCTTCTTAATTAATGTAGTTATGTATGCAAGATTCAAATGACCAAAATGTTAATTTCATAATGAGCATGTTTGGTTAATAGTTTTTGGAAGAGCAAGGTGTGGAGATGTAATGGTATCAAGAATATTACAATACAATTTTTTGTATCATGTGTTTTGATAAAATTAACTTCTAAGTTGTTGTCAAGCAATTAACTCACTCAAAAGTAAATTCTTCTTCATGTTAGGCATAAAAAGGACATTATGCACTTCACATATTTTGTTAGAGAATTGAAGAGGCATGACTACTTTACCTTTGAATTTTAGAGAAGAATTGTCACCAAGGTGGACTATTCCACTTTCTTCATTCAGTTTCATAAACAATTCTTTTTACACTAATATGTTTGGTTGCATCTAAGTCAGTATACCAAATACTATTGTTCCATCTTTGGTATTAAGTTTGAATGGACATGTAGCTAGATCATCTCTTCATTACATTCATTTTTATCATTAAAAACATAATTTTGATGTCACCTTGGTTGGAATCTTTATTTATTCTATTTGATCTACTATATCAATAATCTTTGGTATCATCGGATTTTCCAAAAATGTGGCATTTTGATCTTTGTTGTGAGCTATGGACTTTTTCAAAAGAGCCTTTGCATTATTTCCAATGAGACTTATTCTACTTTGGTGGTGGCTCTTGACAGTATTTTTAACTTTCTTTAAAGAGAGGGATCTTTACTCATCATATAACACATATGAGGGATCAAGTACCCAATGAAGGGTAGCTTACCCTCGCAGCCATGCACAGCTATCCACTTTCAGCCATCTTACTAATAAGACAAAGACCCAAAACCATATCATAAACACATAATGGAAGCAACACAATAATCCTCATTATTCAAAATCAAATATCATGCTACCATACAAGCAAATAAATCCAACTACAAGAACTATCAACTACAAGAATTATCATGGGTGTATATCTTTAATCTCACTTAAACTAGAAATAAACTTAAAATAGTAAAATATGCACTCCAAATTAACTATTGGAATTACAACTTTCAAAGAGTTTGCAAAAATTCAAATCTTATCAAAACCGAACTACCCATAGCATAGAGGCTTGACTAAAAGCTATAAGTTTAAAATTAGAATTATATCCTCCAACCTAACTCTCCAAAATATATATTGACTTGACATTAAAAATGATGAATTTTAATGCTATCGGCTAAAGTAGATACAAATTTTCTATTTTTAAAATTCAAGGCTAGATTTAAATAACTTCCATTAGCTAAGAGGCCACTACTCCTTTCTAAGGTAAATGCAACTATCATGACTAGGAAGGAGGTAGATGCTAGCATTAAATCTATCCCTTATGTAGACACTAATGCTAAATTTAGGAATATAATAAAGGAATTTCTTAGGATTATAACTACTACACTAGGTATTATTTACTTTAAAATCCTAGAATTTAAAGTGTCTTCTATCAGCATTCAAGCATCAAACAATAGTACCCAACAAAGGAAAGAAAATTCATTAATTTCATGTGGACCACACATGATAGCATTGTCTGCTTAAATAAAACAACCACTACCAGAAAAGGAGGAGAGCAGGTCCCCATAGGAAATATTAAAAGAAAATATGCGCAATATATTACTCCATGTCTAGTAGAAGGAACTAACCTAGCTAAAAGACAAATGGTAGGTCCCATTTAAAAAATATCAGTAGACAAGGAAAAGAAAAACCTTAATTTTAAAAATTTTGTTGTCACTAACAACAAAAAATATCATCTACATGTCATGCCCCTATATTAATAATTTATAATTGAATATATTTATGAATTGATTATTTATTGTGAGTTAATTATTCATTCAAAGTAAAGATATGAATGAAACTAGTAATGATAAGAATCTATTACTATATCTATTGTAAAACTTAATCATTAATATTACATATCTATCTTGGTCGACTCTTCTCATAAGCTGTTTGAAGCATCTTATTAATATGCACTTGGGGTTCAAATAAAAATAAACAATGTTGGTTAAGTGGATGACCTCCCTATACATGGAGCGCAATGTTCATATAAGACAAAAGAGTTAATTAAAGAAAAGAAGAATGTGTGCGATCTGTTTAATGAAGTAAGGAGATTAATATGTGTAAAAGGCAGTGATTTAATTATGAAAGAGAGCGACTCACATTTGGTGTAATAAAAGAAAAATAGTATATACGACAAAGATCTTATAATACACAAAGAAGTGGACAGTGATTATATTTAAAAGAGAGGTATATGAATAAGACAAAAATCATAAGGAGCGACTTATATTTAGAGGCAGCGATCAGCATTCTACATAGTACAATTTGTTAAAGGAAATTAATAGGCTACGATTTCATTTGTCAAAGGGTAGCAAATCATTTGTGAAGGGACAACAATATGTTTTGAAGTATTGCATCTTTTGTGAAAGGTGGTATTCCTTGTGAAATGGTGTGTCCATCACCCATATTGAGAAGATATAAAACATAAGAGTTTTGTGATTTTGAAGTGAAGAATCCAAGGATATATTTCTAAGTTTGAAATATATATTTATGATATCTTTTCTGAGTATAACAGCAAAAAAGTATATTACAATAAAGATATTAATTCAATAAGCCTGCCATTTGAAAGGGAAGCATTGGATAACAGTAAAGCATAAATTGCTACAATAGATTTGATATTATTTTACTTGGTGCAATAGCAGATAAGTATGCTACACCCTATCCTTATGTATTCATAAATGTTAATTTATGTTAATATTATACTTGTATTCTATTAAGGGAAATTATTAGAAACCATGAATCGACTAAGCATGAACTAATTACGAAATGGAGTGAAAGCAATTGTGAATTGCAATAGATTAACAATGAACAAGAGGTGTACATATAGGTGAGAAAGGTGAAGAGGTTGAGTCGACTTAGGAGTCAACTTCAACACTCCTCACCAAGTGTTGAATGAGTGTCGACACATAGCTTGGAGAGTTTGACACAACTCTCCAAGTTTGACACCTAACACCTAAGATGGCTTAAAGCCATGTGCTTAAATATATTACTTACAATAATTAATATAAGGTATAGTTTAGCACTAACACCCCCCTTAAGCATAGCTTAGGTGAGTTCAAGAAGAGATGGGTCTCGGATACAAGTCCTGGTGAGGTACACATGTACAATAAAGAGAAATGGGTCATAGCTACTATTAGGGTTCAAGTAGATCAGAACAATAAAAACTAACAATTATATACAGATTAAATAACCCAATATAACAATGAAGAATAACACAAAAGAAATCAATATGAAAATTTAATGTGGTTCACCCAATATGGGCTACATCCATAGAAACTCTGTCATCCAATGATTTTATTATCTAATGCAAAATATATTACAATCTCATGAATTCCCTACCCACAACATACATCCCAACCACTTATAACAAGCTTTTTGGAAGCTTCTAGAATTAGGGTTTTATAATGTTGTTTTTCTTTTTTCGGTTAACAAAAATTAACAACCAACTCTGAACTAGCACAAAAGAGGGTAAAAGAATTTGGGGGCTACACCCCCGAACCCCTATTTCTTGAGGGCTACCACCCCTAAACCCCAGTGAGGATATGTTATGAGTGTATAGTATTTGCATAATCAATCACCACATACCAACAATCTCCCACTTGGAGACTGATCCTGGACGACACCGCTGCACTTGTAGCTCCCACTAGATTATAGACCTGGCTAATTTCTTATATCCACCATTATCAGTCGTGAAGTCCAATAGAAACTGATGATGAAATTAGTTTCTCCTGTGTAACTACCTTTGTGAACATATCTGCAAGATTCTCACTTGTGAATTTTCTCCAGCTTCAACTGTCCATCCTCCAAAACTGACTAGATGAAGTGGTATCTAAGTTGTATGTGCTTAGTTTTTGAATGCAGAGCTAAATTCTTAGCAAGATGAATGGCACTCTTTCTATCAGTGTACAAAGGGCTATCTTCTTGTCATTGCTCCAATTCCTCTAAAAAATGTTGTAACCAAATCATCTCCTTGCTAGCTTCTGTAGCAGAAACATACTCATCTTCAGTGGTTGAAAGTGCAACAACCTTTTGCAGCCTTGAAATCCAACTGACTGCAGTACCTCCTACAGTAAAAACATACCTTATAGTACTCCGCCTGCTATCAATAATACCCACCAGATCAGAGTCAACATATCCTTTTAGAGAAGAATTTGTTCCTCCAAAACATAGTATCTTTGAAGTAGTACATCTCAAATATTAGAGAATCCATTTTATTGCATTCCAATGTTCTATTCCTGGATTGCTCATATACTTGCTCACAACTCCCATTGCATGTGCAATATTTGGCCTTGTACATACAATTGCATACATCAAGCTGCCAACTGCTGATGCATATGGTATCTTAGACATTTTGTCTTCCTCCCCTTATGTCTTTGGACACATCTCTTTAGTCAACTTAAAATGACTAGGCAAAGGTATACTAACTACTTTTGCATTCTGCATGTTAAACATTTTCAACACCTTCTCTACATACTCACTTTGAGACAAAAATAATTTTCTGTTTTCTCCTATCCCATGTGATCCTCATACCAAGGATTTGTTTTGCTACACCAAAATCCTTCATAGCAAATGAATTTGCTAATTTTTGCTTAAGTTCATTAATATGTTGCATGTTAGACCCAGCAACAAGCATGTCATCAACATAAAGCAACAGGATAATATAGCTGCCATTACCTAATTTTTTAAAATAAACACAATAAAAAGAATGACATCTTTTGTAACCTTGTTCAGCCATAACACTATCAAATTTCAAATACCATTGCCGAGGTGCTTGCTTCAGACCATACAAACTCTTCTTTAACCTGCACACAAATTCCTCCTTATCCTTGACCTCATATCCTTGTGGTTGCTGCATGTATATTTCCTCTTCCAAATCCCCATGGAGAAATGTTGTTTTCACATCTAGCCATTCAAGATGCAAGTCTTCTGTAGCCACAAGACTTAGAATAGTTCTAATAGAAGTCATCTTTACAACCAGAGAAAATATTTCTTCAAAATCTATACCAAGTTTTCTGTGCAAAACCTTTTACCATGAGTCTGGCCTTATATCTTTTCTTGCCTCCATCTTCTTCCTTCAACCTGTAAACCCATTTATTTTGTAATGCTCTTTTACCTTCAGAAAATTGGACTAAGTCCCAAGTCTGATTCTATAGCAAGGAATCCATTTCCTCTTTCATGCCTAGCTCCCACTGCTTTTTGGTATCTACCTGCATTGCTTCTTCATAACCTTCAGGTTCACCAGAGTCGGTTAATAATATAGAATATAATGATGGATAAAATCTTTCTGGAGATCTACTTATCCTTGTAGAATGTCTAACACTTGTAGGAGTTTGTGGGATAACTTGTTGTTGCTGAGCATCAAGTACCACTAGTATTTTATTTTCTAGAATCTCATCTAGCACCACATATTCTTTTTTGGCATGTTCATGCTTTTTTTTCCTACAACTGATCCTTATACATGACCTTCTCATTGAATATAACATCTCTGCTCCTAATGATTTTATGATTTTCATAATCCCATAACTGATAACCAAATTCATCTACTCCATATCCAATGAAATTACATTTTTTAGACTTAACCTCAAGCTTGGTTCTATTTTCAATATCAACATGGACAAAAGCTTCACAACCAAAGGTTTTTCAGAAATGAATAGTTTACCTTTTTGACCGTCCACGCCTCCTATGGAATGCCACCATCCAAAGGATTTGAAGGTCCCCTATTTATTAAATAAATAGTGGTATGTACAGCATCCGCCCAAAAGTGTAAGGGTAGTCCAACATGCAATCTCATGCTTCTTGCACGCTCCATAATGGTCATATTCATCCTCTCAGATAGACCATTTTCTTGTGGGGTTCCAGGAACTATTTTCTGCCTACAGATTTCATTGTATGAATGTAGTAATTTTCAAATTCTCTGCTACAATGCTCGCCGTCATTATCATATATGAGACACTTCAACTTGTTTCCTATCTCATTCTCAACCAAAGCTTTCCACTTTTTAAAAGTTTTAAATACTTCTAATTTTTGTTTTAGAAAATACACCCATGTTTTCCTAGTTGCATCATCAATAAAAGTAATATAATAGCAAGAGCCACCAAGAGAAGATACATGAGCTGGTCCCCATACATCTGAATGTACAAGCTCTAATTTCTTAGTCTTCTTCTGTTTTCCAAGTTTTAGAAATTGAACTCTTCTATTTTTCATAAACACAATTTTCATAGACCTCCAAGTCAATCTTCTTCAGGCCTAGTATCAACTTTCTAGAGTGAAGGATATTCATCCCTTTCTCACTCATGTGCCCAAGTCTATGGTGCCACAATTTTGTTTCTGTCCCTGTAGCAAGTGATATAACTATCTCAGTAGCAACTGTTTCTATAGTAGCTAAGGTAGAATAAGTATTACCAGTACACAAATACAATGTGCCTACCTTTTCACCTTTAGCTACTACTAATGCACCTTTAGTGACCTTCTAGACTTTCTCTAAAAATGTAACTATGCAACCTTCACTACCCAGTTGTCTTGTAGAGATTAAATTCCTTCTCAAATTTAGAACATGCCTTACCTCTTGTAGAAACCATTCATTTCCATTCTGCAACTTAATTTTTATCTTTCCTTTTCCAACAATCTTATAGGGTTCATCATCACACAAATATACCTGTCTAAAATCACCTTGAACATAATCTACAAAATATTTCCTATGGGGTGTGGCATGAAATGAAGCCCCTAAATCTATTACCCAGGAATCATTAGCATTATCTAAACACAAAATTAAAGCATCATGTAATTTATTACTTGCAACATTAGCTTCCTTACTGTCATCATGGTGTCCATCTCCTCGTTTGCCCTTTCGAGACAAACAATCCTTCTTCAAGTGTCCTAGCTTTCCACAGTGCCAGCAATCCATTCTTCCTCTAGATTTAGATCTGCCTTTCTTTGACTTCCCTTGTGACTTCCCACGATTTGTTGGGCTTTTTCCTCTCTCCTTTGTTCTTCCCCTATTCTCTACAGTCATTTAGCATTACCCGATGTTGAACTTTCACCTATTCTTTTCCGTCGCATTTCCTCGCTAAGGATAACACCAACAACATCATCAAATTTCAAAGTATTTGAACCAGAGACGGAGTTACTTACAACCATTACCAAGCTACTCTAGCTTTCTGGCAAAGAACATAAAACCAAGAGAGCCCTCATCTCTTCATCAAATTTTAATTTTACAGAAGTTAACTGACTGGTAATCATATTAAACTCATTCAATCATTTTCAGATTAAATAAATGCTTCATGAGAAATACCTTATTAGAGACTGAGGGTTTTTTATACAATTTAGCCAAAGCTTTCATCAGTTCATCTGTTTTCTTTGCTTCTATTATATTGAATGCCACAGATGGTGCCATACACAACTGAATGATTCTCAGTGCCTTTCTGTCCAAAAGTTCCCAATCCTCATCAGTTATTGCCACCAGTTTCTTAGCTTTTCCTTCCAACAGCCTCCATAAATCCTTCTGATAGAGATAATCATCCATCTGTATCTTCCATAACTGATAGTTTTTCCCATTGAATTTATCTACCTTCAATTTACCCTCGTCTGCCATTACTCCCACTTAACCGTGAGACTCTCACTAAACTGTGAGACCTTCCTGCAGACAATAATCAAACACAACCCACTATGATACCAGTTGTTAGGGTTCAAGCAAATCAGAGCAATAAACACTAACAATTATATGTAGATTAAATAACCCAATATAACAATGAAGAATAACACAAAAGAGATCAAGACAAAAATTTAACGTGGTTCACTCAATATGGGATACATCCACAGAAACTTAGTCATCCAATGATTTTATTATCCAGTACAAAACATATTATAATGTCATGAATTGCATACCCGCAACATACATCCCAACCACTTATAATAAGCTTTTTGGAAGCTTCTAGAATTAGGGTTTTACAATGTTGTTTTTCTTTTGTCGGTTAACAAAAATTAACAACCGACTCCGAACAGGCAAAAAAGAGGGGAAAAATTTTGGGGGGTTGCACCCCTGAACCCCTACTTCTCAGGGGTTACCACCCCCGAACCCCCGCTCAAGGCCTGGCTCGTCCCTGAACCTCGGCAAGGATACGTTACGAGTGTACAATATTTGCATGATCAGTCACCACATACCAACAGCTACTAGCCTAGTGAGGTACCCATGTAAAAAGCAATCTCTCAAAAAATGAAGTAAGATAGAAAACCCAATGGGAAAAAACTATCCTCCAAAAAGAGAGAAAAGAGAAGGATTTAAGAACTTCTGAAAATATGTCCCTTGATGATTGGAACATCATGATGAAGAACTCCTGAAGTATGCAGAAGTTGTAAACTCTGCTGATGATGGACTGGTGTCTACTAGAATCAATGAACCTTCATGAAACATAGATCGAGATAAGAGATACAAGATGTTACATGAGTGAACATTTGAACACTACTCAATGATGTACATAAAGTCAATCAAAATCTATGAAGTCAAATTTATACAAATAGTATTGTGATTAGGAGTACTAGAATCTCAAAAAATGATCCACAGGAATAATCCCTCATGCGAGAGATTAAAATAAAAGATTCCTCCACTGCTTCATTGAAAGAAGCATTAGCATGTAACACATCATAGTCCCCCCTTAATGCTAAGAGATATGAGTAGACCAACTGAAATATGCAAGGAAAGTAGACCAAGATGTAGGTCCAAAAAATGTGCAAGAACCTGAAAAAGGATGTCCACCAAGGCACATACAAATGAGGTGAGAATCATGAAGATCCATTATTGTGATTGTTACAACCCCCCATTACACTTTATAATTCAGTATAAGTACAAATTTCCAAATTCCCTCCATGTGGAACACACATTCAGTTTTGCGGCACTTTATATGAGTGCATTTACAAACATTTTTGCTATTGAGTTCAAAAAAGATGCATGAATCTAGAATTTGTTTGTGTACCGATGTTGATGATGAACTACGATTGATGACTCCATATATGCTAATGTCATGAGTATTCAAGAACATTAACCAAATTTGAGATGTTATCTGATGCAAGATTCAGATTTGTTTACCATAGGCTCTAGATGTGAGATATGAACTAATGAGAATCTATTGCAAGATTATGGATCATTTACCATAGGCTCTCAAAAACTATTTGAAGGATCATTCGATCCACCTGTTTCTCAATGAAGAATCATTCAATCCACCTGTTTCTCAACCAAGGATCATTCGATCCACCTTATTTTAGTTGCAACCTCATTAAGTTAATTTAGGTGGCATAATCCTCTATAGTATTTAGAGTTATATTTATGAGGTGACTTCTTTTGTTCAATGACCTCCCCTTGGGTGTTTTCAAGGTCACAATGTGAACAAAGATTCTTGTTGAAGCCGATCACACATAAACTATCTAGATGAGATGTTTGCAAACTTAGAAGTACGGAAAGAGAAAATAGAGAAACTAACTTGATGATACCCCCTTTTGCTTTGTTCCCCCCTTCTTTACGGTACTTTATAATTTAGTGCATATACATGAACTATCCAATTTTGGAACCAAAAATGCACTTTACAAAGTTCAAAAGTTCAAAGGAACCTATCCAAAGTCTAAATTTGCCCCCACATTGTGAAGACCCCCCCAAAATTGTATTTTATTTCCTTAGTACTAGTAGCATAATGTGAAATGCCTATTCTAACACTAACAAAACATAATTTTAAATGCTTTTGGAAAGAAAAAATAAATTACCCCCCTCATTGTGGCACTTTATTTTTAGTGCATATACATTTTCAGCGTTACCACTAAAAAAGTAATACAAATGCCAATTAATTCTAAAAAGAAAAAATATTATGAGAAATTCTAGAAAATTCCCCATAAAAAATGAGAGGACTAAGGGTTAGCGCAAATTTAGGGAAAAAATTTTTACTAAGGTTCCCAAAGCCAAAAATTAGGGCAAAGAGGACAAAAGGTCCAAGGGAAGATTGGAGAGTATGGTAGTGGCAGCCAAACAGGGGAGTTGGTGGCACTAAGCATACAGGGGAGATGGTGGCCAAATTTGTAGGGCAGCAAGGCTTTCCCTTGCTTTCCATGCAGAAACCCTTCATGCACGGTGTTGATGGCCGAATGAAAGTCCTTGGTGGCATATTTGGAATGGCCAACATGCTGCTAACATGTGAAGGAGCTATGAAAGGGACTCATCTAATAGTCCAAATGATAGAGGAAAACCATCCCTCTCTTGTGTGAGGCAACACACCTCTATGAGGTTGAGTGACGGTGTCAAGGGCGGTGAGATCTGTCACAGCCTTTGTGAGAGTTCCTGTGTGAGCCTCTACAAACTCTAAGTTCACAGCCAAGAAGGCATCGTCGGTGGGGTGAATACGCTGATTCCAGTGCAAACTTCCTCGAACTGAAACTCCCACACCACGTTAGAGGCCTCCATCAGCGAGATGAAGAAGTTGAATGCCTCAATAGAGGTGTTGAATGCCCCTTCATAGAGGTCAACACCTCTTTACCAGCTTTGAAAAATGGAAAAATAGAGTGCCCCTTCATAGAGGCCTCCATCAGCGAGATGAAGAAGTTGAATGCCTCAATAGAGGTGTTGAATGCCCCTTCATAGAGGTCAACACCTCTTTACCAGCTTTAAAAGATGGAAAAATAGAGTGCCCAGATTTGATGAATCTTTCAATTCTCCCTTGCAACGCTATGTATTGGCCTTGACAAATTTGTATGTTGGTGCAGCTACCACAGGTCATTTGACCTTACTGCGGGCTAAGATTTGACCTTCCATGCCTCAAAAAACTTTACGACTTCTCAAACAGATCGACACAGAAAATAGATAAATGCAACCAAAATGAACCAACCAAGACTTAGTTTGGCTCTGATACCATATTAGAAACCATGAATTGACTAAGCATGAACTAATTATAAAATGGTTTGAAAGCAATTGTAAATTGCAATAGATTAACAATGAATAAGAGGTATACATATAGTTGAGAGAGGTGAAGAGGTTGAGTCAACTTAGGAGTCAACTTCAACACTCCTCTCACCAAGTGTCTAATGAGTGTCGACACATAGCTTGGAGAGTTTGACACAACTCTCCAAGTTTGACACCTAGCACATAAGGTAGCTTAAAGCCATGTGCTTAAATATATTACTTAGAATAAGTAATATAAGGTATAGTTTAGAACTAACAAAAATAAATGAATATCTTTGAATTATTTAATTTATTCTCTAAATAGATTTATATCTAAAATTTAGCAAATAAGATTATAGATATTAGTTCTAATTTATAAAAAGCTATGCTTATATACATATATAATATATATTCATGATATACATGGGATTAGTATATTCATGACCCGATCCTTAATCTTTCTCTATTGCCCCTCATAAGGATTGGTTGGATTGTTAGGGAGAGGCGGAATTAATGTCCCACAAGGAAGGTGAGCCCTGAAGTGGTATGGATAGGTGTTCCTAAAGCTCTCGGGCCAGGTGGTGGTATTGACAGGTGTTCATGAAACCCCTGGGCCTCACTTGTGGAGAATAGTTTTCTAGCGCCCTAACATGGTTATTCCCCATCCTCCATAGGGTTGCTGATTAGGTAAGAAGGATTGGGGCTTAAATATAGTAATCATCGAGTATATTATGAATACTAGTTAGTCCCTAGTTTTAATGATCTGATTTAGGGTACAATAAGTATGTTGAAGTATGTTTATTATGTAATAACACGCATACTCCAAGTAGAGGGCATTACTATTGGTATCAGAGCCTTTATCCTACCATCCTATGAAAGTAAGTAAATACAAACTTACCAAAGGAGGAAACAGACAAGCAACAACAACCCTATTCAAAATAATAACATGGGTAAACCAATGGGAAATGAATTAAAAACATTCATGGAAATGACAACAAAAGCATTAATGGATCAAAACAACCCAAGTACTTCTCCAAGCCCTACAAAACATGGGTAATGCAATTGATAATCTCAAGACCAAATCTTCAAATGGGAAAGATGTAGGGTCTAACCTTTCATAAAATAGTAACGTATCCTCTAAACCTAGGATTCCAAGACCCCCTTTCCTACCTAAGGAAGTTAGACCAAGGGATGAAGAAGAAATTAACCCACCCTCAATTAGCACTGAGGATATTGCCATAGTGTTGTTATATGGAGCCTAATCAAACTCAGAGGTTAAATTTTCCCCACTTTTATTGGCATGGTTTCCTCCCAAATTATTTAACGAGGATTTGGGGGTAGCGCCCCCAAGACGAGGTCAAGGGGTAGCGCCCCTAGCGCGCTCCCTATCGCGATACAAGGCAGGGTCGAGGGGCAATACCCCTAAAACCTCAAATAATTTTTATTACTTTATAAAGGCGTCGGGAGTTATTTTTCTATTGGCTAACATAAAAAACCCTATTTTGTAACTGACATAAGTCTTGATAAAAATGGATAAGGGTTAGGGTTTCCGTTGAGATATTGTATTGTAGTATTTGTGGCAGTATTGAGTTGCAAGGATTGCTGGTTGTAATCGGTTTGATTTGCTAGATAATAATATTGGACTCTCTGTTGGTGGATGTAGCCCGAGTTTGGGTGAACCATGTTAAAAATTGTCTCTCGTTGTTATTATTTCTGTGTATTTTTCATTCCTCTGTTTAATCTTTATTTACATTTAATTGATATCTTCTACATGCAATTCCTAACACACCGCTTACGCAAGTTTAGACCCTAAGGTTAGTAAAACTATACCATTTAGGGAATTTTGTGAAGCAAAGAAAAATGAGACACCTAGGAAAGAAAAGAGGCATCCAAATAAAGACTTGAGACATAAGGGAAATAAAGTAACTCTTCCAAACTTCAATGGATTAGATAAAATCACATCTCATGTATGGTTACAAAATTGGAACACCTATTTTACCCTTAGTCCAATGACAAAAGAAGATGCTATCCAATTTGCTATCCTACATTTAGAACCTAATTGGCCAACGAATGGTGGCACCATGGAATCCACACCCAAGGGCACCAAAATATAACATCCTATGATGATTTTTTACAAAAAATTATTAAAAGGTTTGACCGAAAACATCCCCAAAAAGATTTGAAAGAACTAACTCAATTAAAGCAACAAGGAACAGTAAAGGATTACATAGCTGAATTCCAAAAAAAAATAGTTAGGGTTTTAGGAGTTAATGAAGATAGGCTCACCTATCTATTTGTTGAGGAACTGAAAGATTCACTCTGAGAATTGATAAGTTCCCTTAATCCAATATCACTTGAGGATGCCATTGAAAAGGCTTTGAGAATAGAGACCTCATCAACAAATAACAAACTCTCAAATGAGCATACAAAACCTTTCCACAAGAAAGAGAGATTCCACAAAGTCTTCTCTTCAAAAGATTAACTTAAGCACAAGAATATATGATACAAATGTAAGGAACCATGGGAATGAGGGCACATTTTTCATAAAAAGAATTTGTAAAGAAAATTTGTGCTACAAATGTAATGAGAAATGGGAACCAGGGCATAAATGTGGAAAAAGAGGTCAAGTACACAATATAGAAGTCATGTCTGATGAAGAAATATGGGTGGAAAATGAAGAAACTCCAAGTAAAAGAATGAAGCGTGATGACCAAGAGCATGTGTCCTTAGCCACAATATCTAAGGCATCCAAGCATGACCCTTTTAGAACTAGGGGTATATTCAAAGGACAAAATATAACAACACTTGTAGATAGTGGGGCAACCCACAACTTTATTGATGAAAAATTGGCAAAAAGAATCAACCTAGAAATAGAAGATTTTGAAGGTTTTAAGCTAACTTTGGCCAATGGATCTACAATTCCATATACACAAAAACTTACACAATTTAAACTCACTTTGGGGAAACATCCAATTAAAGGACATTTTTATGTTGTAAACATGGGAGACACAGATGTAATTTTGGGTGTTCCATGGCTGCACTCCTTGGGACACTTTACATTAGATTTCCCAAAATTGGAACTTAGCTTTGACCATGATGGACAAAGGGTTATACTACAAGGACTATTTAATGGTTTTCCAAGGGTAGTCTCCTCAAAAAGAATGGAAAGAATATTTAGACATAGTCAAGTGGAATTGGCAACTTAATGTATGATCCTTGACAAGCCTACCCCACAAGGCCAAGCCATACATATTGATATTCATCCAATTCTTAAGAAACACAAAAAGGTATTTGACAATATTCCCATGAGTTTACCTCCCAAAAGAGGATTTGAACACATTATAGAATTGGAAAAAGGGGTAAAACCTATAATTACTACTCCTTATATACATCCCCAAAAATTTAAGGAAGAGATAGAGAAAACTATTAACGAACTTCTAGAGATGGGCCATATCCAACCAAGTTCAAGTCCTTTTGCATCATCAGTGGTGCTTGTTAAAAAGAAGGATGGTATGATGAGAATGTGTATAGATTACTGAGCCTTGAACAAGAAAACTATTAAGAATCGTTACCCTATCCATAGAGTGGATGAACTCAATGATGAACTTCATGGGGCCAAATACTTCTCCAAAATTGACTTGTGGTCGAGTTATCACCAAATAAGAATGAGAGAAGAAGACATTCCAAAAATAGCTTTTAGATGCCATTATGTACATTTCAAATTCTTGATCCTACCTTTTGGGTTAACTACTGCTCCAACTACATTTCAGTCATGTATGAACCATACCTTCAAGAAGCAACTAAGGAAGTTCCTATTCATATTCTTCAATGACATCTTAATTTATAGCAAAACTTGGGAGGAACACCTTAAGCACATTGATGAAGTCTTAGGGATTCTTGAGAAAGAATCATTATATGCTAAGGCTTCAAAATGTGAATTTGGACTAGAGGAGATTCTCTATCTAGGTCATAAAATCAGTGCACAGGGAGTAAGTGTTGACAAAGAGAAAATCAAGACTATTAAAGAATGGTCCAAACCAAGAACCCTAACTCAATTAAAGGGATTTTTGGGTTTATGTAGTTATTACAGAAAATTTGTTAGGGGATTCTCTAGAATTGTAGCCACCTTGACAGACTTAACCAAAAAGGGAGTTTTTGCTTGGAATGAAGTAGCTTAACAAGCCTTTGAGAATCTAAAAAAAGATAATGAGTACTTGTACCATTCTAGTCATTCCTGACTTTACACTACCATTTGAATTGGAATGTGATGCATCTAGAGAGGGAATTGGAGTAGTCCTCAAGAAAAATAAACATCCAATTACTTTTGAATGTCGCAAACTCACTACAACTAAAAAACTTTACTCTATATATGATAAAGAAATGTTGGCCATTATGCATGCCTTGACCAAATTTAGACAATATAAACTGGTTTGTGGGAAATTTGTGTTTAAAACAGACCACAACAGTCTACATTTTTTTCTACGTCAAAGGAATATAAATGACCGTCAACAAAAATGGGTTAGCAAATTACAATCTTATAACTTTGATATAGAATGTGTAAAGGAAGAACAATGTTGTAGCAGATGCATTATCTTGCAAACCCTACTTTTGCACCATAACAATTATTTCCATAAATTGGAAGAACTCCATTATTGTTGAATATGCCAAAGACCCACATGTGAACAATATCCTCGAAGGGAACATACAAAATGAAGAATATAAAGTAATGGAAGAACTTATCCTTTATAAATACATGATATATCTTACACTAGGTTCGAAGATGAAAACAAAAATCATTGAGAAATACCATGATAATCCCTTAGTTAGACACCAAGGTTATTTCAAGACTTATAAACAAGTAAGGGAAAAATATTCTTAGAAAGGACTTAAGAAAGATGTACTAAAACATATCCAAGAATGTATGACATGTCAAAGAAACAAAACTGAACAAACACATCTAGCCAGTCTCCTTCAGCCTCTACCTATACCAAACCAAAAGTGGGATGGTATCTCTATGGATTTCATAACTGACCTCACTAAAGTTCAAGGTAAAGATTATATAAATGTGGTAATAGATTTTCTAACCAAGTATGCTCATTTCATGGCCATATCTACAGAATATAGGGCACCTCAAGTGGCCAAAGTTTTATTCAGAGAAGTTTTAAGATCACATGGCTTGCCAAGAAACATCATCAGCAATAGAGATATCCAATTTCTTAGCCTATTTTGGCAAGAACTCTTTCATTTAATAAGAAAAAAACTCACTCCAAGTACCAGTTATCATCCACAAACTGATGGGAAAATAGAAATTGTCAATAAATAAATTGAAGGGTATTTAAGGAACTATGTCACAGGCCAACAGAATTCTTGGATCAAGTGGTTATATCTTGGGGAACATTGTTATAACACCACCCATCACATGTCGATAGGAATGAGCCCCTTCAAAGATTTGTATGGGTATGAGGAAAGATCATTTGGGAACTTAATCCTTCCAGAAAGTCATGTTCTAGGAGCAAAGAATTTTGTGCAACAAAGTATGGACATCATAAATGCTCTTAAGAATAATCTACAATAGGCTCAAAACCAACAAAAAATGTATGCAGATTGGTTGAGGATTGAGAGGACATTTGAAGTGGGAGATTTAGTCTTCCTAAGACTACAACCTTACAAACAATCATCCCTCAAGAACATTAGAGTTGATAAACTCAAACCTAGATTTTATGGACCCTACATGGTTTTAAGGCGAGTAGGAGAAGTGGCCTACAAATTGGAGCTACCAAAGCACTCTAATAGTAGAGTCCACAATATCTTTCATGTATCTCAACTTAAAAATGTATTGGGATAGCACGTCATTCCATGTCCAGAGCTGCCTCCTTTGGATGATGAAGGATATTTGATTCTAGAACCCGAGTACATTTTTAACATGTGGGAGAATAAGTTGAGAAACATAACCATTTCCGAGTATCTCATTAAATGGAAGGGTCTTCCTGGAGAAGACACAACGTGGGAAGGATTTGAAATTCTTGATCATCCAAATCTAAAATTGCTTGAGGACAAGCAATCTTAAGTGGGGAGGATTGTCATGCCCCTATATTAATAATTTATAATTGAATATATTTATGAATTGATTATTTTATTGTGAGTTTATTATTCATTCAAATTAAAGATATGAATGAAACTAGTAGTGATAAGAATCTATTACTATATCTATTGTAAAACTTAATCATTAATATTACATATCTATCCTAGTTGACTCATCTCATAAGTCGTTTGAAGCATCTTATTAATATGCACCTGGAGTTCGAATAAAATTAAACTATGTTGGTTAAGTGGCCAACCTCCCTATACATCGAGAGCAATGTTCATATAAGACAAAAGAGTTAATTAAAGAACATTTAAGAATGTGTGTGATTTATTTTATGAAGTAAGGATATTAATATGTGTAGAAGGTAGTGACTTAATTATGAAGGAGAGTGACTCACATTTGGTGTGATAAAAGACAAAATAGTATATAAGACAAAGATCTTATAATATACAAAGAAGAGGAAAGATTTTATATTTAAAAGAGAAAGGTATATGAATAAGACAAAAATCATAAGGAGTGACTTATATTTAAAGGTAGCAATCAACATTCTACATGGTACAATTTGTTAAAGGAAATTAATAGGTTGCGATTCCATTTGTCAAAGGGCAGCAATTCATTTGTGAAGGGACAACAATATGTTTTGAAGTATTGTATCTTTTCTGAAAGGTGGTATTCCTTGTGAAAGGGTGTGTCCATCACCCATATTGAGAAGATATAAAAGGTAAGATTTTTGTGATTTAGAAGCGAAGAATCCAAGGGTATATTTCAAAGTTTGAAATATATATTTCTGGTATCTTTTCTGAGTATAACAACAATAAAGTATATTGGAATAAAGATATTAATGCAATAAGCCTGCCATTTGAAAGGGCAGCAGTGGATAACAGCAAAGTATAAATTGCTACAACATATTTGATATTATTTTACTTGGTGCTATAGCAAATATTATGATACACCCTATCCTTATGTATTCATAAATGTTAATTTATGTTAATATTATACTTGTATTCTATTAAGGGAAATAAATGAATATCTTTGAATTATTCCATTTATTCTCTATATAGATTTATATCTAAAATACAGTAAATAAGATTATAGCTATTAATTTTGATTCATAAAAAACTATGCTTATATACATATATAATATATATTCATGATATACAAGGGATTAGTATATTCATGACCTGGTCCTTAATCTTTCTCTATTGCCCCTCATGAGGATTGGTTGGGTTGTTAGGGAGAGGCAAAATTAATGTCTCACAAGGAAGGTGAGCCCCCAAAGTGGTATGGACGGATGTTCTTGAAGCTCTCGGGCAAGGTGGTGGTATTGACGGGTGTTCATGAAACCCTTGGGACTCATTTGTGGAGAATATTTTTCTAGCACCCTAACATGGTTATCCCCCATCCTCCATAGGGTTGATGATTAGGTAAGACGTAAGGATTGGGACTTAAATATAGTAATGATCAAGTATATTATGAATACTAATTACTCCCTAGTATGAATGATATGATTTAGGGTACAATAAGTATGTTGAAGTATGTTTATTATGTAAAAGCAGGCATACTCTAAGTAGGGGACATTACACTACACAACAATGTCACTAAAAGATGTACATTATGAATGTTAGAAAAAGGGTGTTACATACACGTTGCACAAGAAATGAATTACTTTAATTATGTAAAATAAATATTTATTTATGGTGCATATTAGGGGTTGTGTTTAGTGATACTAGTGTAGTCACGGTTAGGAGGGTCCACAGAGTGAACAATCCTGTATGCTCAAAATCATGACTCCGGTTGCCTGGGGCTATTAGGTTGGATTTCAACATGCACAAGAACCCTTCCCTCCTTGCCACAGGGTGATCTTCCATGTCACTCTCTCTCTCATGGAAGTAGCCAGTCAAGAGGAGGCAAGACACGGCAGGGGTCTGGCTTGTTGGAGAGTTGGACATTGCGGAGAGGGGTCGACAAGTTTTGTGGCCTTTGTTGTTGTGTGCTAAGTTGAATGTTTCATTTGATGGTAGTTGTTGTTGAGATAACCCTATGGCCCAAAGGGTCACTAGTTTCTCTTCTCTTGTTGGGGTTTCTTCTATTCCACCTTTGTGTGGGTAAGCAGTTTCTTTCATTTATGTCCTCTTGTCTCTCAATTCATTGAATGAGTTCTCATTGTATTTAGAGTTGTCTTTGTTCTTCTATTAATAATAGGACAAATGGATCTTGTTGTGGTAAAGTAAATGTCTCAAGATGTTGTCATGGATTGATTTCCTTGATCTCATTGAGGAGAGCCCTTACCCACTCACCTCTCGCTCCTAGGCACATTCATGATCCAAGATATAGGTAAATGTGTGAAGACCAACCTTAACTAAACTTAGGGTTTCAACCTAGGGTTGAGTTGACCTAGGGTTTGGTTATGCTTTGACTTGTGTTTACCTTGTGATGTGATCAAGGGTTTGATTGAATTATTTATCGTGGCTTACCTCGTGATGGTATCGAGGGTTTGCAAGTTATCTATCTTTTCTAGGGTTTCTATATGCATGCAAAGCTAAGTGAAATGCAAACATGTTTTTGTGCTTTTTAAGTATTTTATGGAAATAAAGATGCTTTTTCTATTCTAATAATTGAAATATGAAATGCAAGCTAATATGACTTTTCCTAATGTAATTTTAATCTATGTTTTTGGGTTTTTTGTTGTTTTGAAATAATCTAATCTATGAAGGGAAATTGCTTCTACAAATAGTCTCGATCTAGAAATTTGAAAATAATTATTCTAACATGCAAGATCTAATCTATCAAGGAAAAGGCAAAGATTTACTATTCCCAAAAGCAATTTTGATTTTCTAATTATTATGAATTGAATAAAGCAATAGAGGAACTTGAAAGAATGAAGATTTGTGTGACTCCACTACCCTAAGAAATCCCTGATGTTGGCAATCTTGAATCCTCTTGAAGCAGTGGGAAGACCTCTTGATGACAAGATGACACAAAGAAGCAAAAGAAACTTGTTGAAGCTTGAAAGAGCTCAATGTGAGTATTTGATAAGCACAATGGCATTGTTTGAAGCAGCATAGCGATGCTTGATTGAAAAATGAATAAAATAAAAGGCACCTTTGTCCTGTGAGAGCATTAGAATATTGATTTGGAGAGTAAAAACTGGAAAGAGTTGTGTGCACAATGAATTTGCCTCCCTTTATGCTTGAGGGAGGGGGTATTTCTAGATTGGAAGAATGGGATTGATTGAGATGTTAACTCAATTGATTGATGAGTTAACAAGGATTGATTAGGGAGTGAACTGGGTTGATTGCCTAGTGAACTCAGCTAATTGAGGCATGATAAATCAATAATATCTTATCACTGAAGAAGAATTGGAGTTGGAAGAATGCATGAGATTGATTGAGTTATTAATTTTAGATCAAATGGAGTTAATTATGCATGTGTGGGTGCATGAAATAGTCAAATTCATATTAGGCATCAAAAATCATGCGAACTAGAAGAAAAACTGTCGAAAACAAAGCTTTTTTAAGTGAGAAAATTGAGTTTTTATGTGGCTGGAAACATGACAGGGTCACCCCTTTTTCCATCAGGGTTGCCCCTTGGCAACCATGGGTCGCCTGGGGGAGATCTAGGAAAAGCATGGTTTTTGGAGGAACTGCAAAAGGGAGATGGTAGAAGAGAGAAAAAGGAGGTGTTCTACATCCAGAAATAGGTTAGTCATGTGCAAGAATCCAAATCTGCACTTACACCTATACGATCTCCTGAGGGAGATCTGGAAATAATAGGGGGAGATTTGGATTGGTTGAGTGAAACTAAAAACTAAAAGTTAGAGATGGATAGGGAGACCTCTAAAAGGCTTCTAGGGGGTGCAGAGGATGAAAAACATAGGGGAAAGGTGAAAACTTACCTACAAGACATTCACAAGGCTTAGGAACAAGGTCAAAAGCTCAGAAAATGGAAATCAACAAGTGTTGCAAAAGTGTCAAAAAGTGTTGAAAATGGGGAGAGAGAGAAAATGACAAAGAGGAAACAACACAAGACAAGAAATAAGATATGTCATCAAGAGGTCTGCTTCTTAGAGAAAATTATTTCACACTTACATGTATGTGACAAGGATTAAAATCATCACAGGGATCCTCGTGGAGGTTGTGCGTGATTTTTGTGCTTACATATTTTCCCCCTCGGGGATGATAGTCTAAATGAAAGGTAGGTACCCTTCCTGAACTAGGCCTTACTTGTTGATTTTCCCACAATTGTACCTGTAATAACTAGTATTAGTCCAGCATTTAAATGTATCAAAACAAAAATAAAAACTGAAATGACAAACTTAACATGGATCGCTGGAGTTTGACTAGTTGTTTGCCTTTATTGGTTTGGATTTGTAGGAATGAAAGCACACAAAATGATGCACGATAGAGATACATAAAACAAAGAACTAATCTAAAAATGTAAAAATGAAACTAAGCTAAGGGCAAACAAAGCAAGTCAAATTGTGAGATCAGAGTGAAATAGCGATGGAATCGATCGTGTGAGCATTCGTTGGAAAGGTATCATCGAGATCACAAAGATGGCCGCCTCTTCTTCAACCATGGAGAATTAGGTACGCAAACAATAAAAAACCCTTCTCTAAACCCTAGTTTGAATTTTATGAAAAATCTCTTGAAATTGTCTCTTTTTGTCAATTCTTCTTGTTGCATTGTCTTTGTTTCGACATTTAGAGTAGGATAGGTTTTTCATTTTCTAGAATCAGTTGAAAAATGAAGTTTTTAGAGCTATTTTAGTTTGAGGGATCTCCCTCTAGGGTCACCCCTTTTGTCAGGCAAGTCACCTAGGGGAGATCATGTCTTACAGCAGGTTTGCCCAGGGGAGTACCTACAGAAGAGCGGGGTCACCCGGGGGAGATCCTGTAGAACATCTAGGTCACCCGGGGGTGACCCTGTTGGGTTGATTTTGACTAAAATTTCATGTTTTTTATGCTTGTTTCATTCTGATATGACTTGTTTTGACTACTGTATTTGCCTGTTTATTATAATTTTGAGCGGTTATACACTTTTTTTGTGTAAGGTTTTCTGCAATTTTATGATTTTTAGGGGTTTTTTGCAAGTTACAAGATCTAATCTAAAGTTCTTTTCTAATCTTACAGGACATGCGTATCTTATGGAATACCTGCCAAGAGCAAAGGTGGCTCTCAGGGATGTTTGCTTCACAGAGTAATAAGGATCATGTTATTTTGAGGAGAATAGGTCTAGATAGAGTTTGTCATGTGCCTATTATTCACCCTGTGTCCCATATATGTTGTGATATTCTAACCTACTAGGATACAGATAGAAACACATTCAAGTTCCTACAGATCTCTAGAGAGTGGACCATTACTCTGTTTGATGTCTATTGTATACCTGGAGTTCCTGTGAGAGGACATCCTCTCGTCCTTCTAGCTAGCGAGTCCTTCAAGGACAAGGCATCCTAGGCAGAGTTCATGGGGGTTAGTCACCCCGAGGATCAGACAGGAGTCTAGCTCACTTCCGTGCCTTGACTTCACATCCCACTTCTGAGGGGATTCTTAATTGGTTTGATTACATCGAGGCTATCTGGAGACAATGCCTCAACTCATTTGAGATGGTGTTGGGCTCCCATCATTCATGGTATTGAGGAGGGCACGGTCTATGCTTGGGGACCATATATTTTGGCCATGGTCTACAAGGACTTCTATTGTATTTCATGATGAGGGGCCCTAGCTTTTAGCCACTCTTCTTTGGTTATGACATGGATATTTGAGTACACTAGGCCCTATCAGAATCTTATTCCAATTCTAGATAGACGTTTACCGAGGATAGTGAGGTGGATGCATGTAGGTTACTTTGATGCTTCTTTACCCACTGTCACTACTCTTATAGATGAGGATGTGATCTTTGATCCTTATCATGATATGAAGGGCTCTTGGGCTCATGATGGTGATGTCAGAGAGTACTATCATGGAGTATCTAAGATTTCATACTATAATGGTCTAGTCGAGGCCCATCATGTTGAGCGTGTTTCATAACGATTCGGTGAGGACTTCCTTGACGAGTTGTTCCCAGTGTCCACTTTCTAAAGGACTATTCAGGAGATGGATAAGATTGGACAGAGGTCAATTGTTTGGACTCCTTTGACTCCTGGAGTATTCATTTCTAGAGTTCCCAGAGGAGGATAGAGGGGAGGGAGAGGGACTCCTTCCCGATCTCTCATTGTGTCTGTGGATTCAAAGTCTACTAATGATGAATATATTCTTGATGATGATGATTTGTCAGATGAGGGCTTACCCAAGGATGCACAGGATGAGGGCCTTGATACTGCCGATGATGCAGATGATACACCAGACATCCTCAAGGGTCCTCATGTTGTCACCTGACCACCTCATTTAGACAAGGTGATGCGACAACTTGACCCTGATTGGCATCCGAATGATCCACGTGAGTTTTTCTCTTTTTTTTGCACTTTTGTCCTTTCTCTTTTCATGGGGAACTGACACATCTTTCTCTTTCGATTCACTTTTTTAGGTAGAGAGTGGAGGGATTTTTTTCATGAGATTAATGTTGGTTTGGCTTCTCCCTTCACTAGGATGACTCAAGACCGTCTTTTATATGATCCTGGTATGCCCCCTATTGCTGGGTGACACACAGACATTTTCTCTTATGTCTGCAATGGATGTTAGGATAATGCAGACTTGAAGGCTGAGATTCACACCCTTAAGGGTGAGAATCAGGTGCTCTGAGAGATGGCTCGTCTTAGTTTTGGATGATGAGATACTAGTATGGTGGGGCCTTCATAGTCACATGCTCCCAGTAGGATGCCTCACTCCCATAGGTCTTATGGAGCGACAAGTGGTATTCGTAGATAGAGTAGTTGAAGTCCTGAGGGTTCCATTGGAGGGAACCAACCTTGACTTCCTTTCTTAAACTCATGCCACCTTACATGGGGAGCCTCTACCTTGAGAGCATTTTGTCCTAGCTCTTTGATACTCTTGTATATGTAAACTTCAAATGTATCTATGAAAGTTTATCCTTTTATGGTTTTTGCCTATCAAATTTATACTCATCTCTTATGCACGGTTGGAAGTTTTAGAACTTTTCAATTATGTTTTTGACCTTTTCAAACACTTTTAACAATGCAAGCATGATAACAATGACATGTTTTTTTGTAAATTTTTTATGGCATATGTATGAGATGCAGTTAATGGTATGATAATTTAGGAACACAAAAAATGCTGAAATGAAACATTTACTTCTACTGAATGTCATGAGATATGACATTTGACTTTATTTCTTTGAGACTCTTTTTCTAATTTTGGCATGAATGCAATGTGGAACAAACAATGTGACTGCTCTTTAATACGATTTTCAACTCAGGGGATTGCAAGTTGTCCTGATATAAGAGACCTAATCAAGGTTGTGAGATAGGATTTTAAAACTCAAGTGGGGAGCAGGAATGAGAATGGAGTGTTTCTGATTCCAAGCTTTGCTAAAGGCTAAACACCGATCCTTATCTAGATAAGACAATCTGACAAGCTTTCAACTTTAGACAAGTAACAAAATTTATTAGTGTTCTCTAGACTTAGATCATAAATGGTAAGCAAGGTAGACCCAGGGTAAAGGATAAATAGGAAAGAACAAGGGTCCATTGGTAGAAGATGATCCTAGAGACTACTAGACTCTTCGGCTTTGCTCAGCTAGTGCATGTGTGTACTTTGTACCTTTCTTTCTCTATTAGAATGTCACTCTTGTGGATTTGAGCTTAGACTGATCTCCACCCAAGAGTACAGACATTCAAGAATCATCTCTCTTTCACTCTTTTTTTGTATCTCTTTTTTTTTGCTTCTTTTTTATTTTTGACTTTTCAAGAAATGAATGCTTTTGGAACTTTGATATGCAATATTTTGATCTCTCAATACTCACTTTTCTCAATACTCTTATTTTGTTCACTCATTTTTTTCTATTCACTCACATTTTAGATTGCTTCCTTCAGAGTTTTGATCCTCTTGACGTTTTTGGCTAGGAAAGATAAGGGGTTGAGTGCCACCTAAAGTTTTGTAATTTCGTCGGACTTCTCTACTACTAGGGAAGAATTGGGAAGGTCTACTTGCAAGCTTCCTTTGAACACTGTAGGTTTGAATACTGACTTTGTTTAGACCTGACATCTTGACTCATTAAGACTGGGATCAGTGTAAAGCTAAGAGCTAGGCTTTGATTGGAATAACTAGGAATGAAAAGGGGATAATGGTGATTATGAAAATGGGGAATCTCTAGGTCCTGAAAGGATGATGTATATCTAGGCAACATTAGACTCCTTACTGAAAAGAAAATAGTACAAGAGGAGGTCACTGACTATAATGCAAGATGAATAGAATGATGCTGAAATGCAAGAAACAAATTATTTTTAACATTTTGATTTTTTTTTTTTTTGTATTTTTATGTTTTATGATTTTTTTGGTTTTTAGATGTAGTATTTCTTGAGGTGAAAGGCATTGACTATTTTACCCAATTTCTCTCCCTCCATTGTGCACAAGAGATAGGCACCATTTCCAACATCTTCTTTGACCATGTAAGGACCTTTCCAGTCTTCTGAAAAAGATCTTTTTCATCTTCTTTTCTTATTCTGCGTGCTACCTCTTCTCAGAACGAGTTCTCCTATTCTATAGGGTTTGTCATTTGATTCTATTGGTACCAACTCAGAGGTTTCTCTTGGCAGTGTGAGACGAAGTAAGTCTTAAAAGGCTTGTTGATGGGAAGGGGTCCAATATAGAACTCCATTACAATTCAATAATTCTGCTAACATGTCAAACTTTTCTTGCATGTATATTTTCACATCTAGTCTCTCTTGGATTCATGGAAAAAATTAGAACAACTCAAGGGGAGTTTGTGGCTCCCTTTGCTCATCAGGAGGGACAAAGCTTATACTTGTCCTCCCATTTGGTTCTAGTCTTAATTCCATGGCATATCTGATGTAACTCTTTGGTAGTTCAAAAATGATAGGGTCATCAACGCCAACTAAGACTCTCATCTTCCATTCTCTGTGAAAAGTACCTTCACTTTCTTCATATTCATCAAGAAGTCTCTCAACCATCTCGATTTGTGTACTAGAGGTGCTTCCCACTCGCTGATTTTGTTTGATTGAACTGAGGCAGATGTGGTTGGCTTCTCTTACAGTTGAGACACCATGAACATCCTAGGTAGCATTCCTATGGCATTAGTTGATTCATTATCGATAGAATGCGCCTCCTCCATGGGTGTCAATGGTTGATATTAGTCATCTATCGGTGTGAGAGGCTCATAAGATTTTGTTTCTTCTGGTGTATCAGGGACACATGATTCACTTAAGGGTGTCAATGGAGTGTAACTTTCTATTATGTCTTCCTCAATGTCTGAGAAAGCATGCGGGTATGCGTTTCTCAAGTCTAACGTGGTTGTCTTAAATATTGGACCTTCAGTTCTGTGTGGTTTTTCTCCTATGTAAGGGAAGTATTTGTAGGCTTCTTGGATGTCGATCATGAATACCTCTAGGGGGAATTGGAGTGGTCCATCCCACTCTATCCATTCCATGATCTCAATTATTTTTTCCTTGGGAACTGTTTCCTTTTATTTTGGCAAGGCTAGATTCTCTAAAGTTTTGATCTCTGCGATGTTTATGGTCTTTTCTGAGATTTCCATTTGTTTGATGCATATCAATTGAGTGTAGGATTAGGGATGGTCAATTTGTTGGTAGGGAGATCATAGTCTATGGGGATACCTATATGTTTGTTTGGCGTGTTTGATTTCAACGTGCTAAAAGGTTTTAGATCTCCCTTTGTGACGTAAACTTTCCCTAAATGTAAGAATCTAGCTTCCTAAAATAATGTAGATGGCACAACTTTCACTCTATGTATCCACGGTCTTCCAAGAATCAAATTGTATCCCATGTCTTTGTCTATGACGTAGAATATGGTAGGAATGGTTTTAGGTCCCAAGGTCACTGGAAGGGTAATCTTACCTATGGTGGCATCCTTTAGATTATTGTACCTTCTTAGAGTATCTCATGAAGCGATGATATTAGTGTGTCCATGGACCATCCTCTCCAATAGGGAGAAAGGAACTATGTTAACTTCTGCCCCATCATCGATTAAAGTCTGCTTGATGCATGTATCATAGATCCATACTTGAAGATACATCACAGGGTCTCCTTTTTTGGTTAATTCTACCTCAATAGGTGATTTTTTATAGTACAAGACCCTAAATATCTAAACCTTAGGGTGGGTAGGATAGGGATCAAAAAATTCTCATGATAAATTCAAAACCTTATGAGGTTGATAAATAAATAATAAACACACAAGGGTGAATTTCCCCCTTCATTGTGTATGATAGGAAAGATATACAATAAAAGGTTAGATCTAGTACCCTAATGATGAAGAATAAACCTAGGTCATGTAGGAATATTCCTTTCACCAATTCATATAAGGGAATAAAACACCTCACATAATAATTCAAACAATTAAATAACAATTAACCTAGATTAAAGAGAGTTGGGACTAAAATAATAAATATATAATTAAATAAATTTAATGCAATACTTATATTAAATATTAAATAGCGGAATGTACAATAAATAATGCCTAGATCCAATATGCTACTATGTTGAGATTTTAGGACCTTGTCAAATGAATTCCTCAAGTTATACAAGTTAATTATGCTCTAGATCACCCAAGGTCTAATCCCTTTCTTGTTTACCTTCTTGTGATGCTCTAGATCACCCAAGGTTACCTCTAGCCTATGAACAAATATCATATTTTTGAAATCTTTATTATGGAATTAACAAAACTATATTCTTTACACAACTTCTTAAATAAGAATGACATCAATTTGCCTCACAATCATACTACTTAGGTCCATTTTTGGATCAATTTTATTAATCACCTAATATTTTATAATTATTTAGAAAAGAAAACTTATTCATAATTAACAAATAATTTTAGATTGTTATAATGCAATCTTTTCACAACCATCAAAATCATCTTCTATTAAGGTTTGTTTACCATTAAGTAGTTTGTTATAGAATATTTCTATGTATTTATATAGAGATAGTTTTTTGTTAAATCACTCACATTCATACATTTAATTTGGTATGTAGGACCATGTGGAAATCTATGAGAATGTTTTGTATGCTAAAGTTAGTGATTTGAAATCATCTTCACTTAAATCCATGAGTTGTTATGGCTTTTATTTTACAGCCCATAGTTTGGACATGGGATAGGGATAAAAATTAAATGAAAGAAAACACATAGGATCTCGAAGCAAGACCATGGGAACAATATAGAAAAAGAGATATGGATTGCTAGGGGTGATATAGACTAGGAAAAAGGAATTAAAATAGTGTAATATGCATACAAATGAACTAGGGGCCAAAATGGACATAAAAGTGTAATAAAGAAATTATAAGGTATGAAAATTCTATTATTACAAACACTCTCAATCCTTTAAAGCTAAGAGAACCTGTAATATGCAAATAGTTGGATAAAATTTTATATGTGATTTTACATTCTAGAAAATCTCAAAGGGTCTAAATTTTGAATCTCAATACAAACTTAAATTTATTTCATTACTGAGTGCCCTTTTTTTCTTACACTAAAGGCCACAAGGAGATATCATGCTCCCATTTGCTTCTGAAATTGTATTGAAATTATTTTAAAGATGGTTATTCTGCATAAGTTATATAGAAATTATTCTAAAGAAGATTCAAGAATATGTAATAAGATTATTCTAAATAAGTTGTATTGATATTATTCAAAATGGTCATAAAATTTCAAACCAAATAATTAATAAAAAAAGAAAAGGTGTGATGCCTACCTATTTGTCATCTAACCAGATGATTCGATGGTTCATTTTTAAAAATTTAAATGATTGAATATTTTAATCTCAACCTTAATTTTTCCCTTGACCAATTTCTTTAGTAATCTAATTTAAATTATATATATATGTAAACAATTATTCCCTCCATAAACATGGAAAAGTTATTTTTCCCTCTAAAATTATTCTTTCATGTATGCATTGTAGAAATAAAAATTTAAAAAATTAAATTAATAAATAAACGCCTATCCATATAAAAAATACTAGATAAAGGAAAAAAACTTAAAATAGTTTATTTTAAAATTAGAAATTGTAGCTTTTAGAAAGATAAGTTTAAGATAAAATAATTTTTAGAGAGAAAATATTTTGAGAGAAAATAAATTTAAAAGTGAACTTGAGTTTTTTAAGGACTTATAATAAAAATGTGTCCCCACTTAACTCATATAGTTAAGTAATTTATATTTATTATATTTAACTAAATTGCATTAATGAGATAAGTTTTTCTTTTTTAGGATTTATCTAGGAGGCTCATTTTATATAACTATCTATTTAATATATCTTCTTGTAGACACCTAAAATCGTCCACTCGTCGTCTTGCCACTAAACATCCCTAAATCATCCCCAAACCATTCCTAAACACTAGTAAACATCCCTAAACCATCTCTAAACCATCCCTACACCATCCCTAAACCACTTGTCTTCTACATTTAACTAAATAAACACATGTTTAGATAGTTAATTATCCATTTCCCCTTCAAACCATGATTAAACAATATTTTGTTGTCAAAATCACATTCACATAATATTCACTATTCATCCAGACTTTCATTGGTACCTACATTCCTACTTATCCCTAGCATAAATGATTTATTAATCATTTATCACCTCTTTCCTATAGTCTAAACATTATATAAATTTCTATTTATCTAATGTCCCATTTTCCCATCCCATGAATTAAATAAATTTATATATAAATATTTAATTCCTATTTTGTTCACTTTTCATTAGGTTGCCTAAACCTAATTAATCACCTAATTCCCCACTTTCACATTCCTAACCCCTAATCTAATCCTAGTCAAACCCTCACATCCCCCCAAGTGTACAAAAGGCATGGCCCTTTGTACAAGACCACATGGGTCTCTTACAAAAGCGTGGACAGGTCCTTTGTACAAATGTCCTTTTTGTCCTCTTTTAATCCTCACCATCCCCTTTTCCCAATTCACTTTTTCACCTTTGAATCTTCCTCAATCAAAGGACATCTCCTATCCTCTAACCAAATCAAGCAACTTGTCCATCTCTCCATCCATGAGAGCTCCCAATCATTCTCATCCAATGATCCTTCAAATCAATCTTGACCATCCAATCCTCAACTCAAAATCCTTTAAATCTGTAGGGATAGACACAGGGAGCCATTATGAAGCTACAGTCTTCAAGGATCAAACCAAGAAACAAACCACCACAGGAGAATGCTCGAGCATGAGTTTGTATAAGGAGAGAGAAAAAGATGAAGATGGAGAATAAATTGATATATATTACAATGGATTGCTCTTGTATTTACAAATGCAATATATGCCTTTTATAGCCTTACATTCTCATGAATTAACCACCCTAACTAGTTACGAGAATAACTTCCGAACTATAACTATTGAATAATTATTTGCCTAAGTAAAACTTAAGCAAGGTAAAATCTATTTACCCTAACACCCCCCCCTTAAGTGCAACTTAGGGAGAATAATTATTATGAGATACAAGATGTAATATGGGTCCGGCTACACAACCATGTTAGGTACTCATTTACAAGCAAAATGTGATGCAATCTCTCACAACTGGAGAAAAAGAGAAAAACCCTGTGGGAGAAAACTCCTCTCCAAAAGAGAGAAAAAAAGAAAAGAAAATGCATGTATGGAGGACTCTCTAATAGCCCCCAAGGACTACATACATCATGTATGTACATTCAATGGTCCTCCCATAGGAAGGAAAGAAGGAGACTACATAGCCCCCCCATAATAAATAATGTCCTACAAAGATTGTAAGTGTCTGAAGGCAAAACAAAATCCAATCCTTACAAACCACTTGTCTCCCTTTAGGAAGAAACAAAACCATGTATAAATGCAGGTATGCTTCCCATTCAGGATATGCTTTGAAAGATGGAAGCATGAAAAATGATGATGATGTTGTTGTCTCTGAAAAATGCTCATGTGTCTCCTTGTCCAGATAGAATGATGATGCCACAATCCAATCAGGTACATCCTCAATCAAGAAAGAAGGTGACAAATTAGAACTATGTGGAAACTGATATAGAACAAACTCCAAAGACAAAAATGTTGAAATATGTCTTCCAGTGAAATCTAAAAGACAATGATTGTCCTGTTGATCAGGAATGATGAAAGTCTCAATCAATGACTCTAGATAAGAAGCCAATGGATGTGACGGTGGATCAACTATCTTTGAAGAACAATCAAGATCCTCTAAAACAACCTCAACAGAAGTGTCAAAAGTCTCCAAAGTATCACAATCATGGGTTATCTTCTTTGAAGAAGGAAGAGGCACACTATGATCATCTGGGAATGGATGAATATTAGGATCTCCATATAATTCCCAAATGTGAGTCCAAAGAGCATGAGGACACTCAAAATCAACAAAAGATTCTAAAATGTCATCATCAACATGCATACCAATGATTCTCAAGACAAGGTCCCTATTGCTTTTCTAATCAAATTTATGATGAGGAGTGTCAAGTTTGGGAACAAGATTATACAAATATGGAAACAAATGAATCCCTCTAAGATGAGTAATGATGCCATCTCTCCATTTTTTATAGTTCCCTTTCTTCAAGATGATCAAAGAAGAATGAAATGTAGAACCTATATTTAATTATGAAAATTCTTAAAATCTCAAAGATAGAACCATCACATGAATGTAGAAACTTCCAAATAAGATGTACAACTGAAATGAAGTCCCCCAAAAAATTGTACCTCTCCAAATGTCAGGATATCCAAGTTATCAAGTAAGTGCCCAAAAAATACAAAACTCAATAGATAGTAGTTGGTGCTGAACTAGAAAAAGTGCATGGACTGGATGAAAGAGCTCCTCAGTACCTTTCTGATGCCACAGGAATGACATTAATCAGAGATCGAGGCACCAAGTTACGAGCTCAGGAGTCCAAAAAAGAAGGTTGACTTCAAGTTGCAATAGATACTAATAGACAACAAAATCAGGTGGATTGACCTACACCACTGCGAGGTTGATAGAATCACCTTTCTGATGATATATGGAACTCAAAACTCTGACTCCAGATGCCCAAGATATCCTTCGTGGAAATAAATCGTTGATATGGAGCCCACTAAATAATAGAGGGGGCCGAATTGAGCCCTAGGGCGGATTGACCCTTGATCATGCACGTGACCACCTATTAAGAATGGGTGAAAAATATTCTATAAGGCTAAAAATGGAGCATCATGATTGGGTGCAATATAGGGGAAGCACCGTGATTGGGTGCAAAATAGAGGGCCCACCGAATGGGCTAGTTGATATGTTGGCGGGATACCTGTGCCAATCAATGTGTCACCATAGACAAATCACCAAACATTAATCTGCAAGTCTGAATCACCAACCATTAATCGGCCAATCACCAAATTTGTATTCCATGCCAGAGAGTGTCAAAACATGACTACTTCACCAAAACTTGAACTTTCTCAGGCTTTCGCCAAAAAACATAAGGCTTACTCCTCCTCAATGGGAAGGATTGCGCTTACATCCAGCAAGAAGCGATGGGCCCACCATTTCTCCTTCACACTGCTGGAAGTGAAAAACCCTAGATATATTTGAGGCAAAACTTTAGAATATGCAAATTCTACATCAAAAAAATATATCAAATGTTGCACACGAGAGGTGCATGAGGTGCTGCATATAGATGAAAAATCTGCCAAAAAAATTGTCTCACGCCCTCCAGTGAGATGATAAGCATGGCATATGTAGGTATGTTGCAGATCAAAATATGTATGTTGCTCCCATACAGCCACCGTGGGCACCTGATCTGGAGTTGGATAGAGAGTTAAAACACAGTGTATGCACTACTTGCCTTCGGCCTCTAAGTAAAGAGAAAACCAAAGTTGGTGTTGCTGTATTTGTGGAGGGGACACAAATATTCCAAGCTCTCTGGATCAAATCTGCACTTTACGTATTTGAAGATGAGTGCTAGAAAGTGTATATGCAATCCAAGTGCTCTGGATTGGATCCGTACCTTGGATCATTCATAAGGCGGTGGATTTGGCCACATATCTGGGGTTACAAGTCTCCAAGACAACCATGTAAGGATATGTGAATGCACTGCCTCCAATAAGAGGAATTTTGGCTAAACTTGCCTCCACAAAAAAGTCCCCAGTGGCCCGGTGTCTTTGTACAGATAAGTAGGGTGATCTAAGGTGAAATGAAAATTTTGATAAAATTTTAAACACCAAAAAAATAATAATCGACCATACTATGAAAATGTAGAAATAATGCTCAAATTGATTCCTCTTTAATCTCTTTCTCCAGCAACTCAATTCTCCAATATGGACAGAAAGCTCCTTGATTCTGGCTCTGATACCATGTAGGGATAGACACAGGGAGCCATTATGAAGCTGTAGTCTTCAAGAATCAAACCAGGAAACAAACCACCACAGGAGAATGCTCAAGCATGAGTTTGCATAAGGAGAGAGAAAAAGATGAAGATGGAGAATAAATTGATATATATTACAATGGATTGCTCTCATATTTGCATAAGGAGAGAGAAAAAGATGAAGATGGAGAATAAATTGATATATATATGGATTTTATAGCCTTACATTCCCATGAATTAACCACCCTAATTGGTTACGAGAATAACTTCCCAACTATAACTATTGAATAATTATTTGCCTAAGTAAAACTTAAGCAAGGTAAAATCTATTTACCCTAACAAAATCCAACCCATCCCAAGCCATTTTAAAGACTCTAGGAGATGCAAAGTTATGCTATCCATTTGAGGAGCAATCCATATACAACACAACATCAAGATCACATCCACTTGACTAAGGTTTGCATGGTAGCTAAGTTTATATAGTTTCCTTTCTTATTTGCATGCCTTATTTTCTTTATCGAATGTATATTAGGATTTGAGTAGAATAGGTTAATCTTACTTTTTTTTATTGTATTTAGGCTCATTTTCTAGTGTATACATTTTGGCACACCCAGTGGGACCCCCTAGGGTCCTTATCTAACATCATATTCTTGTTTTAAGCTCATTTTTAAGTTGTGGGTCTTGTTTTCATTCTTTTGTCACAATTCAGTGATTCTATAGGCACTTGGGCATATTTTTTACCTTCTTGGACAGATTTTCCTTACCCCTAGCTTCTACTTCCTAGCACTAACCCTGGATTAGTAGTTATACACCTATTTAGGTGTTTCTATAAAGATTTTAGTGATCCTAGCCTTTACAGCGGCAATTCACCTTCTACCATCCCAAACTCATTTTTATCACTTTCTAATATTTTCATCATTCTATTTTATGATAGGGGGTCCATTCTATAGGGGGTTATAATGCTAAAATTTCCCTAACCATCTTTGTTTTTATAAAAACTAATCATTTTTGCAGAAATCATCACTTTCAGGCTCCTAAACCCAGTTTAGCATTTCTGCATGCAGTTGGGTAGATTTGTGACCTGCTTGGGTGGATCTAGAACCCTATCTGGTGAGAATTTTATCCCCTATCTATGAATTAGTGGATCTGCATTCACTTTAATGGTTCTACTCTGTGTTTGGATAGATTTTCTTTGAGTACAGTTTTCTTTAATTTTCTTAGGTTTTCTCAATTCTAACCCTTGAATCTAATTATCATATGCATGTTCCTTCGTCTCTAACATCATTTTGTGTAGCTCATTTTTGTCCAAGACTCATAATCAACTACTAGCATTATGGTTTTCTAGTACACTTGTTGAAGGACTCATCTTATTGTTGTACTAATCTAGGAATATTTATTTTAGGGTAAAAAGAATCATGTTTTCCTTTCTTCAGGTCACTTCAAGGTGTATTCTCTCTCCTCACACCATTTGGTGGTCTTAGAAATCAAAATTCTTTATTTTATCTAATCTTGTTATCATTTGTCAATCCCAAGAACTTTGGTGTGTATTCTCTCCTTACGCTTCATGTGATCTTGGAGATCAAAAACACCTTAGTCTCTTTCCTCTAGGGGGGATGCCTTGGATTTCATCACCAAGGGGATGACCTCAACCATCATGTTCCAATGGGGTATACAAATTTGGGAGAGAATTGAAAGACTTTTCCATTAGGGGACATTTGTTATTTGGGTGAAGCTTGCAAGAACTTTATACCTTGCAAAGTGAAGGAGGAGAGTGGATTACCCTCTCACACCATGCCATTAGACATACCCTCATTTCATAAACATAGGTCTCACACACCTTCAAGTGTATCAAGGACACCACTAAAAGCCTATACATCCTACCACAATACCCTTCAGTCGTTATTTCCTTGTGGTGCATTTACACCAAAGGGGCTCGAGAAGTTACCACACAATCCATAGACTTTCAGAAGTTCTTATGCCCTCTATAAATGGGCATGCATGTCATGTATTCTCTCCCCTTGCACTTCGTGCGATCTTGGGTGATCAAAAGCAGTTAGTTATCCTCATCATGGGACTTGCACCTTACCCCTAAACAAAGGTAATAGAGGTAGGCTCACAAGGAATAACATATCTACTTGACTAATCCAGGGTGTTAATGTGTTTGGTGTGTATTCATTTTCAAATCCCGTGCACTCCCTTAATCCAAAATCCAAAATTATTTGCATCTTGTGCATGTTGAATGTGAAATTTTATTGCTTTCAAGTTGCCAAAGGTCAAGCATCCATCAAGCTATCTCTAATCACCTCTTAATTGCCCATCTTCATCCAAATCTAAATTATCTAAATTCAAACTCATCCAATTTCTTCCAAATCATCCTAATCACCCAAATTACACTTAGTTCAATGTATCCATCACCTAGTTCAGTAGTTCTTCTTGGCCCAACTAAAGCCTAAACTCTACCAAACTCTAATTCGGTGAATTCATCCCCATTTCAATGGTTCTACTCTACATTATAGCAAATCCACATGCACATTTGTAATCATCTATTAAAATCCATTTTAGAGGTTTCACCCTATGTTTCAATAGTTATGTCATACGCATCCAAATTATCTTTCATTCAAATCAAATTTGCAAGACAATTTAAAAAAAAAATCTCTTCGGGGATAGCTCCATAATTTGTCATTGTCCCCCTTGACCCCCTGGTGACACAAGTAGGAGGGGTAATCCCCCCATTCCCCCCATTAGGGCCATCATTCATTCCCATTTCTAATCTAATCCTAATCCATTATCCACATCCAATTTCCCCATCCAAAACCTAATCCTACTCACCCTTCTTCCATTGTTTACATAATCCACGTCATAATCCATTCTTTCTAATCTAATTCCATCATCCAATCCTAATCACTATCATGTTCTCCATCATTCTAATCCATACCCTAATCCACTTTCCCTAATTCTAATCATCTCATCTCCATCCATAGCCTAATCATTATCCCTAATCATTTATCCTAATCATTTCCTCATCCAATGCCTAATCCTAATCCATTCATCTTTAATCCATATCATAATCCTCATCCTTAATCCACATCATAATCTATTTCCCTAATCAAATTATTCATCATCACCTTAATCCCATCCTCTTATCACCTCACCATTCGTCATCCATAATCATCTTATCCATTTACCAATCATAATCATAATCCCATTATTGATCTTAATGCTTCACCCATTTCCATCTCATAATCTACATCATATTCCACTTATCCTTTATACAATTATCAATCATCCATTATCCACCTCTCTATCCCTAATCAAAATCCCATCCCAATCCTTAATCCAAAATCATCCTTTGAAAACCAAAAATTGTTTAAGGACTTAATCCCCTTCAACCCTCTCCAAATCCTAATCATAATCCATCCAAAATCCATCAAACCCAATCTAGACCATCATCTAAGGGCCCTTGGCCTAATCAAATCCAATATAATCCAAAAATTAAAGGGCCTTGGGCCTAATCCAAAATCAATCCCAACAAATCCAAATCCAAATCTGATCAAGTGTCATATATCGTTGACCTTGATTAATAAAATCCATCCTAGTATCAAGTGTCATATATCATTGACCTTGATCAATCTAAATCCTAATTGTTGATGCATAAATTTGTGGGTCTAATCCAGCAGCAACATGGGAAACTCTAAAATGTGGGAATGCTTCTTAAAGTGACCTCCAGGTTTTAAGGAAGCTGGCTCTTCCATTCTTTCAGTGGGGTTTGGGGAAAAGGTTAGAAAGAAAATGAAGTTTTGTAGAAATAAATGCCTATATCTAAGGTGATACGCCAAATTTGAAACTTAGTTGCATAGTGTCAAACTTTGAAAGATTAACTGGAAATCAAAGAGCTGGAATGCATGGTTGATTACATAGTTTAAGAAACATGTTTAACAGAGCCAAAGAAAATAGAAAACTTAAAGAAACAAGACCAAGAAATACCCAGATATGCACAGGACAATATTCTCATTTATTTGAATGATATCAGTTACAGAAGCTGAAATTTGCTGCACAAAATAACTATTACATTCTCATAAAAGAAATAATTACTAAGGCAAGAAAAAAAATCTTTGTCTGCTGCTCTAAAAAATCTGATCTCTAGAACTATGAATAACTCTCTGTGTATGAAGAACTCCCTGTATCTATCTCTTGGATCTGCATTTATAGCCTAAAAAATGTAATCCTCTAAAGATCTTTTGTAACTGAAAATCTTTCCCAACTATCAAAATATCTAAAACTAAAATTTTTCCCTAAATCCAGAACAAAATCCAACAATGACTGTATTTGCAACCGAACTGAGTCTTTCATGGCTGCAAAATATTTCCTTGCCTCCATTCTTTACCAGCATGAAAAAATAATTCCGCTCTCTTCTTTACCAGAGCATGAAAAATAAAAATGGTGTGAATAATTTTAGGGTTGCATCCTTTTACTTCCTGTGAGGAATCAAAATTTATATTTTAATAAAGTTTCACTTTATTATTTTTTGTGTCTTTTAAAACCAAGAGACTCTTTCCCTTTTATTTAATAAAGCATTTAGCTTTATATAATGGGCCCACCATTCAAAATGAGACTTCATTATATTTTAGCATTTTTTAGTCTTCCCATGACACATTTGCATTTAATTTCCCTCTTTGGGTTGCTCCACGTGGTTTACTCTAATGCATTCTTTCTTTTCAGCTTCCTTGAAACATTCTCAGGTGCCTCCATCTGGCGCTCTCCAGAGCCCTTTTAGAAACTTTTATTGCAGCTTTTATTCATGGTGAGGAGTCAAAAATCTTATTTTAATGAAACTTTACTTCATTATTAACTGTGGCTTGCTTCATAACTTTTAGCTGGAGGGACCTGCATCATGTTTCAACTTTAATAAAGATTTTAATTTTTATTTAAAACTGAATCTCTTGTCATGAGCTTCTGAGACATTAATATTTGAAACTAAAATAAAGCATTAGCTTTATGAAAGGGGCCCACCGAGTTAATGAAACTCTTTATTAAAATATACTTTAGCTTTGTGACACATTCGATGCCTTATGAAATAAAATAAAATTACTTTATTTCCTCTCCTCCGCTGCCCTCACATGGCTCATTTTGTTACATCCTTTAGCTTCTCTTTATTGTTGCTCCTACTTGTTAGCTTTCGCTTAATTCTGAGTCTCTCTCAAACATGCTCTGTTGCCTCCAAGTGTCATTCTCTAGAGCTTGCTTTTCAAAGACCTATTTCTCCTTTCCATCCTCTACTACCATTAGATCTCTTTGCATCTTACAGTGACTATTCGGCTGCACTATGAATAGGAGGACTGATACATTGAATTTTTAAAATGGTGTAAAAAAATTGTCACCACTAATCAATCCAAAATCACCTCTAATCCAAAATCCCAAACCAAAATCATCAAGCTACCCTACATCACATCATCCCAAATCCAAAGAAAATATCGTGAATCCATCCTACCATTCTGATTATGATGATAATCTTGTTTACCAAGAAAACATCACAAACCTTGATGAAATCATTGCAAGAAAGCTTTCCATAAATCACCCTCGCCCATCTATAAGCATGCAAGAACCTTATGACCATGCATTTTCTAGCACAAGTTATGCCCTCGCACCTAATTACATATCCTATGGTCATCCTTATGCTAACATTGACAAGGGAAATCCCTTCTATCCTCCATCCATATCCCAACATCAATTTTTGCATGAGGTCCCCATCACCTCCATCTCCTATTCACATCATTCTTCCCCTCATCCATCAAATCCTCCATATATTTATACCACTTATCCAAATCTACCTTATCCCTATCAACCAAACCAACCACCCAATCAACCATCTACTCCACCACCCAATCCTTCTCCTAAATATAAAGCATCTCTCTCAAGTTTCCTCTAAGGACTCCTAGCTAAGGATGTAGAGTAGAAATGCCCAAACAAACTTGTGGAGTCACGTCACCCCACTTCTTCAATCCTTCCAAGTGTGTCACTGATGATTTTGTCACCCACATCATGCCCATCAAAAACAAACCATCATCTCCCTCTTTCCTATCCAAAACATCTCCATCTCCTCTAGAACTACCCCATCTGAGGAGCTTTTTCAAGTAATTGAAACTCCATGCTCCTCTCCCATCACACTATCCACGTTAATATAGCTATGTCAAGAGCCTATTCCAAAGCATGTGGAAATATCCAACCCACATCCTAATCATGATCCAAGGATCCCAACTCCTCTCATTCTCAACCCCACACCATCTTCCATTGATCCCCCATCATCCCCTCATGATCCTTTACCATTACCCATTGCATGTTGACCCCATCTCAACTCCATCATCCTATCCTCTTAGTCCTACTATCTTCATCTGTGGTGGTTCTATTGTAGGAGAGGAACAAACTCTATCCACCACCTATCCTTCCCCATCTAATAATGGCATTGCATCTTATTTCCAAAAACATAAACATCCCATTACACATCACATGCTCCAAAACATGAACTATCAAGGTAAAGGCTTAGGCATTCATAAACAAGATATGTTGGAGCCCATCCATGTCAAAATACATACATGATCACATGGCCTTAGCTATATTCCCCACAGTAAACAATCTAAACATGTTGGCACCCCCTTTCTACCTCCTAAATCCACTTCTTCCAATCCCAAACCCGGTGCACCTCATCACACCCCCAAAACATATGTTTCCATCCCCACTCCATTGTCATACAAATATAAAAAGAATGAGATCATACACCCCCCATCCTATCCTATCCATAAATCCAAACCTCCTCCCATTCCCAAATCTACTCTTCCTCCTCTCTTACCAACTCCTAACATCCCCATCCTTAAATCCCCATATCCCTCCATCCCCAAATCCCATTATCCTCCCATCCTCAACACCCCCATCCATAAATCCCAATTCCCTAAACATCCTAAATATAGATCCCCCAAAATCCCTAATCATGACCAACAAACACACACATCACCTAAATGTGAAGCTATCACAACACCCATGGGATTCAAAAATACAAATTTGGATGCCTCCAAAAATAAAGAAAAAAATCCATCAAATCCTAAACATTGTGATGTTTTAAGGCATAAATACAAAAAATCCAAGCAAAATCTAAAATATAAAAGACTAAAAAATCCCACATCTCCAAAATAAAAAGAAAAATGGTGTAGGCTCCTAAGCATAAAGCAATCAATCCAAGTGGAGCATCCACATCCCACTCCCCCAACAAATCCCAAAATCCCTTACCCCTCATTCCATCAAAAAATCCCAAAAATCCTAAGTCCATTTGGGTCTCTAAGTCCCCAAATCATGTAAGATTTGGCTATGGAGATAGCCACCTAAGATCTTCACACTGTCGGAAAAACATAATTGAGACTTGAATCTTCCTCTATTAACACACCACACTTCATAACATGCTCTTTAGATCATCTGCAACACGCTAGGACCATCCAGTCGGCCAAGAATAGGGAAGAATAGCAACCTCAAAGTAGAAATATTCAACAACAAGATCAATTTTCAATGCGGACCTTCAACATAGTAGCCACACGATCCAGAGACCTCCACAAGCACATTGAATTTATCAATCACATCCACTCTATACCAAATTACCAGAATCATTTGTGTCTTCCTCTGGAACTATCTGCCATGACTATCAAACTAGAAAGATTGCTTGCGGACCTCCAAACCACAAACCACTCGAGTTGAGGGAACACACCAACATCCTAGACATGCCTCTAGATCCACTGATCATAGAGTGGTAATACCAGACCAATCCAGACCAACTTCTTGTCACACTGTCTCTACTAAATACTATAGAATCTAGTTCTTCAAATCTTCATGCGGATTTCTCAAATCTTAACTAAAGCAACCTCTGACAATCCTCTACACAACCATATGGTCTGCATGTATTGATTGTCATTAATTTTCTTAATATCCTCAACAATCTAGTCTTCTATATAGAGAGCAGTATAGGATACAGTTGACACCAATGACAAGGATATGTTGACATCAATGACAACACCACTTAGGCACATATTTGCAACAATCTCCCCCTTTGTTATTGATGGCAACATATGATGTGAAAAAATAAATTCAACCTTCAAGACAAGAATTTCTCCCCCTTTCCTTTCTCACTTATGCAATTTCTTTCTTTACTGCTCCCCCTTACATTAGAAACTAGTTTTTCACATGACTTTTCTCACCCTTTGACATCAATGGCAAAGGGCACATATTTGCTATCTTTTCTCCCTTTTGCTTCAGACTGATCCTAAAATTTGCATACCAACTACTCCCCCTTTGAGTAGTACCTCCCTAAAACCAATCTGGATCACAGGATATGAATGTGAATTCCACCGGAATGATGCACCTTAGTGCATCTTAGTTCTGATCAAGAGGGGTAATAACCCCTAACTTTTCTCTAAGATACTCAATATATGTTTGGGAAGAGGCTTAGTGAAGACATCCGCAATCTGATATTTGGAAGACACAAACTCCAACTTGACTTCATTCTCATTAACTTTCTCCCTTAAGAAATGAAACTTGATAGATATATGCTTTGTCTTTGAGTGCAATACCAGATTCTTTGAAATGCTTATAGCACTTGAATTATCATAGAAAATTGTGACTGGCTCCTCAAACACAACTCTGATGTCCTTCAGCATTTGCTTCATCCATAGAACTTGAGAACAATTATTTGTTGCTTCTATATACTCTGCCTCTGCAGTAGATAGAGAAATTGCCTCTTGCTTTTTGCTCATCCAAGATATCAATCTTCTTCCCAAGAAGAATGCACCACCACTAGTACTTTTTCTATCATCAACATCTCCTACCCAATCAGCATTTATATATGCATGAAGAGTGAAGTCGTTGTCCTTTGGATACCACAATCCATAATCAATTGTCCCCTTGAGATATCTGAAAATTATTTTGACTGCCACAACATGGGATTCTTTTGGATCAGCTTGAAATCTGGCAACAAGTCCAACTGCATTCATGATGTCAGGTCTGGTCTGAGTCGAATAAAGCAATCCTCTAATCGTTGATCTGTACCTTTTCTAATTTGCCTTGGGAGAGTCATCATCTTTTCTTAACTGACATCCAGTTACCATAGGAGTACCTTCTAGCTTTGAATCTTCCATTCCAAACTTCTTCAACAATTCTTTCACATATTTGGACTGAGATGTGAAGATGCCTTTATCTATTTGAACAATTTGCAGACCTAGGAAGAAATTCATCTCACCAAACATTGACATCTCAAACTCACTTTTCATCTAATCAACAAATGCTTTGCACATACATTCATTTCCACCAAAAATGATATCATCAACAAAGACCTCAACAATCAAAATGTCCTCATGATTTATCTTGAAGTACAGATTAATGTCAGTAGTACCTTTGGTAAATCCTAGCTTAAGCTGATGCTTATCCAATCTGGCATACCATGCTCTTGGAGCTTGCTTGAGTCCATACAAGGCTTTTGTCGATCTAGAAACCGTATCTCCCTGATCAGATAATTGGAATCCTTTCAGTTGTTCAATGTAGACTTCTTCCTCCAAATCTCCATTTAGAAAAGCTGATTTGACATCCATCTGATAGACTTTAAAATCTTTGAAAGTAGCAAAAGCAAGAAATAATCTAACTGCCTCTATCCTTGCCACCAGAGCAAAAGTTTCTTCAAAATCAATTCCTTCCACTTGAGAATAACCTTTACATACCAACCTTGCCTTGTTTCTTACAACCTCACCATCTTCATTTAGTTTATTCCGGAAGACCCATTTAGTTCCAATCGCATTTTTGTCCTCAGGTCTAGGAACAAGATCCCAAGTGTGATTCTTTTCAATTTGCATTAATTCTTCTTCCATTGCCTTAGCCCAGTTTTCATCATTGCAAGCTTCATTACTAATTCAGGTTCAATCTTTGAAATCAGACAAATCTCTTCTTGATCTTTAGTAACTATTCTCCTAGTTTGAACACCTCTATTTTTATCTCCTATGATTTGATCTTCAGGATGATTCATTCTTACATACCTGGGAGTTTTAGGAATTGTTTGAACTTCTATTTCTTGAACTTGTTCCTCATCTTCTACACTAATCTCTTAAGTTATTGGTGTTATCGGATCAATCTGAATCTAGGTCTAGATTTAAACTTGTCTTCCTTGATTTTGACTTTCATCTTGATCATCTGAATCATATATGCAATACCTAGAGTGACCTTCTTTGCTTTCATCAACTTTAACATTAGCACTTTCAACAATCTTTTTCAACCTTTTGTTGAAGCATCGGTAAGCTTTACTTTGAGTTGAGTATCCCAAAAATATTCCTTCATCATTTCTTGCCTCAAACTTGCCTAAATCCTTGTCTCTTTTGATATAGCATTTACTACCAAAAACTCTAAAATATCTCACAGTAGGAGGATGACCAAACCATAGTTCATAAGGAGTCTTACCAGAATTTCCTTTGATCTGCACCTGGTTAAGAGTGTAGACAGCAGTACTCACAGCTTCCCTTTAATAAACTTGAGGAACATTTGTTTCCATCATCATGGTCCTGGCAGATTCTTGAATGGTCTGGTTCTTCCTTTCCACAACTCCATTTTGCTGAGGAGTCCTAGGAGCAGATAACTGTCTTTTTATTCCATTCTTTTCACAAAAAGCATCAAACTCACTAGAAATGAATTCTCCACCTCTGTCAGATCTCAGACACTTCAATTTCTCACCAATCTCATTTTCAACCATCATCTTGAACACCTTAAACTTATCAAGGGCTTCTGATTTTTCTTTTAGGAAGGTTACACACATCATCTGGGAGTAGTCATCAATCAGCAACATGAAGTATATGTCTCCTTGTACACTCCTAAATCTAGCAGGACCATAGAGATCATTATGTACCAGTTCCAATATCTCACTTGAACCTTGTTCCTTACTTTTGAATGGAATTTTGTTCTGTTTACCCAATTGACATTCTCTGCAAATGCTATTTGGTTTCACAAGTCTTGGAAGATCTCTTATAGCTTGAGTGGAACTTATTTTGACAATGTTATCAAAATTCACATCACACATCCTCCTATTCCATAACCAACTTTGATCTTTTTGAGCAATCAAACAACTTTTGCCTGAACTACTTAAGTGAAAGATGTTACCTCTAGTTTGAGTACCGGATGCAATTTCAGTTCTAAAACTTTCTAAGATTCTACATTTTCCATCATTAAATTGGAGATCATAACCCTTTTCAACCAACTGTCCAACACTAAGTAGATTGTGCTTCAGTCCTTCCACATACAGAACATCATTGGTGTTGTTCTTACCATCAAAAGAGATGGATCCTCTACCAAATCCTCCTTCATAATTTTCAAAACTCACAAACTTACTCTTGTCACTAGTCATATGATGAGAGCATCCACTATCAATCACCCATTCATCCTTTTCAACACCCTGAGCAGCCAAGGTACTTTCCACATTTGAACAGCTAGCAGATTCAGTAGATATTGGATCTTCTTTAATAGCAATGAACACCCAATCAAATTCACCATGATCAAATTCATCATCTGTGACTCCTCCAACTTCTTGGACATAGTAGAAATTCTTTTGATTTCTGTATCTATTAGGGTTTGGTTTTAAAAAACTCTCTGGACACCTTGAAGCAAAATAACCAATCTTATTACAAGAAAAACATTCGAGTGGTAACTTTCCTTCATACTTACCAAATCCTCTTGGCATCCGTTTGGCAATGAGAGCTTCAAGATCTGCAATCTCATTTTCATCATCTTCAAGATCCTTCCTTGTTTTGATAAATCTGCTTGATTTTCTTGAAGAACCTTCACCCAGATCATATCTTTGCTTTCCATGCACACTGACCTTGAATATCGATTCAGACTTAGGAAGAGAATCACCAAATTCACTGAATTCAAAAGCTAAAATTTTGCCAACCAGGTGATCTCTTATAACATCTGAGACAATCCTGATCTCCTCTATAGAAAAAACATTATGTTTGTATGAATTAGGCAAAGATCTGAGTACTTTTGACACAATCTGTGATTCATCCAAAATTCTGCCAGCACTCTTGATCCCAAACACAAGTTCATTTATCTTTTGCATGTAGATTGTGATGTTTTCATCTTCACTCATCCTTAGATTTTTAACTTTTCTTCTCAGACTTTGTAGTTTGGCACATTTTACACATTTATCTCCTTCATGCAGATTCTCCAACTTCTTCCATATTTCATGAGGGTGTGTGCAAGAAGTTGTGTCCACTTATTGGCCAAAAAGTGGAAGTGTTTTCCCTGATTTTTAGAATTTGTCACATTTGACCTAAAAATTTGAAGCACTTAAAGGTGGAATCTTGTAAAAAGTCACTAAATATGAAATGTAGTACTCGGAGTCTAGTTTCCAAATATGTAATTTTTTTCAATACCCAGATGATAAAAATTGATTTTGAATAAGCGTTTCTAAAAACCACTGTTTAAAAGTCACTTTTTTTTTACTATACCATGTACGTGTACGTCATCCATATTTTGACCTAAATAATCATATTTTTTAAAATCTTTTTGAGAAAATATTTGTAACTCACTGAAGCACGTTTTCCATATTTTTTTGTCATTTTTTATTGAATATTTTTTTTATTAATTTTTAATTGGCCATTTTTGGTCTTTTAAAAATCATCGTGTACGTCACGCATAAAATGACCTAAACTTAACATTTTTTGAAATTTTTTTTTTAAATTGAAAAGAATTGTCTAAAGTACATTTTCCTACAATTTTTTTAACAAAAAAATATTTTAATAAAAAGTTATTAAAATACTAAAAAACCCCGATAATTCAAGTTTATGGACCTATTTCATCAGAAATTGATTAAAAAATAGAAAAATTAATCCAATTGTAAAAAAATTACATATTTAGAATCTACACTGTCTTATCTATAATGGGTTTTAATTTTGTCAAAATATTCTACAAAATAGACCTTCAGATATATGCCCAAAGTCACTATTTTGTTGTGACATTGACAGGACCTTCAAGTTGCAGGTCAAACCAGGTCCAGAGGTCAGGTTCGGGTCCCCAAAGCATTTCCCAAACTAGGTTACAAAGCAAAACCCGAGCTTAAAATTCAAATTTTAAATAACGGGATCTCGTTTCTTACTCCACCGGTGCAAAACAAAACGGGATCCTGTTTACTAAAAGGGATCCCGTATTAAACGGGATCCCATTTACTAAATGGGATCCCATTTATTATTTGTCCTTTTTTTTAATAAGACTACACTATGACTGTCAGCCCTACAACTTGCTCTACAGTACAGCCGACAGCGACATTTGTAGTATTCTCTACCATCTTTTTTTCTTTTACAGGTCCATCAACTTGGAATATTGTTTGAATTTTGATAGAAGCCATCATTGAGACACTGTTTGAGTGAAATTTTGTTGAATTGGTACTTGTTTGAAGGACTTAAACAAAGAAGAAAGGCTTTCAAGTTTTTGACATTCATTTGTACATGGTTCATAAATTTTTTAATCATGGGATCACAAAGTCGTAATAAGAGGAAAGATAGGAAGGTATTAACCCCTGAAGAAATTGAAGCAAAGAGAGAGGAGGCAAAAGGACAAAGAGATAGAAGAATAAAGATTCAATCAATGAATAATGCTGAAGCATCCAATTCCACAACTATTGAAGATAAAAACATTGAGTAGACCATGGATGTAGATGATGCAAATTTGCAAGAGGTGAATGTGGAAACTAATACAATTATACAAACTACTCCTGGTATGTCTTCAAATCCCTCTGTCAATGCTATGGAGAATGTTTCAATAGGCACAAATCCAGGTACTTCTTCAAATCCACCTTTGAATGAAATGGAAATAGTGTTGATAGGAGATTTAAAACAAGCTAGATATAACAATGTCGAGATTGATAATATTCGTAGAGATCAAAATTTGAAACAAATTGTTGTTGAAAATGAAAATGAAAATCTTTTTGCTAAAAATAAAAATCCTTTTGTTGAAAATGAAAATGAAAACCATTTTGTTGTTGAAAATGAAAATAAAAACCGTTTTGTTGTTGAAAATGAAAACGAAAATCATTTTGTTGAAAATGAAAATGAAAACCATTTTGTTGTTGAAAATGAAAACGAAAATCCTTTTGTTGAAAATGAAAATGAAAATCATTTTGTTGTTGAAAATAAAAATCATTTTGAAGTTGAAAATGAAAATGAAAATCTAGGATGTGATGTTGAAAATGAGAAAAAAAATTTCAAAATTGAAAGAGATGTTTTGGATAATCTTCTTGGTAAAATTTCTTGGAGACAAATAAGAACACATGCCAATAGATTATACAAGGAATTTTTTTATCGTAAAAACTATCATTTCAATGTCAACTAATGATGCAATTAATGAGAATGTGGAAAATGAGAAAAGTAATGAAAATGTTAGGCATTTTTGTTAAACCAAGAAGAAAAGATCAATCACTAAAACATGCTATGTCTATTGTTGCTAGTGCCATTGAGTCTATTGGAAGTAATAGTCGATCCAAAGATAAGAATGCAGCAAGACGAGCTATAATAACTGCTATAGTGAATAAAACAACTTTGAATAGAAGAATGGTAAGAAATATTAGTGTAACTCTAAAAATACATCCTAAAACATTGGTAAGAGCAGCAAAAAGAAGAGAAAGTATAGAAAATGATCCAATTAACCAATGTTGGAGTTTTAGTGGTCGACTCCAGAGATCTAACATGAAACTGAATGTTGAAATCATATCTTTGATCGAAAAATATTGGCATGATAATACTAGGGTATCATCTAATGCTAAAGACGTTTTAAAATTAAGAGTGGGGTCCAAAGTTTGTGATCCTCATCCAAAACACCTATTAGATACAACGCAAACTAAATTTTATAGAAAATTTTGTGATGAATTAGTGTTACCTGGTAATATTAAAATAAGTCAAAGATCTTTTGAAAAATGCAAACCATGGTATGTAAATATTAATAAGCAACGAATATCTTGTTTTTGTAAAACGCATGTTCAATTTCATTATTATTATGATGTGTTTCAATATATACGTTGTACTTTACATAGTAACATGATTATATAGGAATGTGATATTAATATGCCAACTAAAGCAATAAAAGAGTTTATAGCAAGTTTGTTCTGTGAAAGATCTAATGAAAAATTATTTTATTTAAGTTCATGTATTTCTGTACAATGCACTAGTTGTGGCAATCTTTCTTTGTTAAGAGTTTGTATGCATGAAAGTGTTGAAAATGATTTTGGACAACAATTAGTGGATGTTAAAAGATTTAAGAATGTTGAATATTCTTTAATAGATGGAGAATTTGGAAAGCGTTGTGATTTAATTACAGAAAAGGTTAGTGTGCATGCATTCATATCAGAATTTAAGAGTAAAATTGTACCAAAGTAGGTCAAGCACTCTCAACAAGTTTGATGGCTTGATGGACAATTTCATGAATGTAGAAACACATTTCCAGTTGGTACTATACTATCAGTGGTTGATTTTGCAGAAAACTATACTTTATCTCCGCAAGAGGAAATTTAATCACAATATTACAATTCAGTGAAGGTTGCTATGTTTGTTCATATTGTTTACAGACATGCAGATGATAGCATAGAGAATGATAGAAAAGTTTTGTGGGAGTATCATTTCTATTTGAGTGACAACTAGTTACACTCATCAGAGTTTGTTCAATATTGTTTCAATATATTTTATACAAATTTAAGAGAAAGAGGAATCCAGATGACTGAACATCTTATATGGTCAGATAATTGTACAGGGCAGTTCAAGAATGCTCGAATGTTCTGTTGGTTAAGTAGAGTTCACAAGGAGAATAATGTCCAACATATGTGGAATTTTTTTGAAGCTGGACATGGTAAAGGAGAACATGATGGAGTTGGTGCATGTGTTAAAACAATTCTTGCTAGACAACAATTGAAATTTGAGGATGCAATAAAATTTCAAGATGCACGTGGGATTGTAGATTGGTGCAATACAAGATTATGTACACTTGGATCAAGCGAGTACTTTATAGTTTGTTGATTCTTTTGGTTGGTTGAAGAAGAAAACATTCTACCTAGACTTGATTGTCAGACAATCAGTGGATCTACTAAATGGCATTCATTTAGGAGTTCGAATGCAAGTACATGGACTATCTGGACAAGGGAGCTTGCATGTTTTTGTCAGTTTTATATTTCAAGAGATTGGGAAGCATGTGAGAATACAGAATGGGTTGAAGAGTGGAAGTAAAGACCATTGACACTTGCACAAGCACATGATCAAAATGAAACAACAATTGAAGACAATGATCAACTGTTTGCATCAGACGATTATGACCATGTTTCAAACCTTGTACAAGAAGGTAATTTAATTCAAATTATTTCATTTTATTTCACTTCATTACTAATTTGTAGTGCTTTTATTTATTTATATGTATACATATGAATGCATGTATGTTGATTGGTCAAATTTTATGGACATGTGCAAGTTATTGAATCAAAATTTGTTTGTAGGACATGTGTATGCTGTTGTTGCACCAAAGAAGAATGAAGAGGAAACAGAATATTGGTTGGCTCATTGTGTGGATACTAAACATAAGTTAACAGCACCTTGAGAAGATGATGATGGCTTTCCTTATCCAACACGTTTGGTGATCCCCTTAAGATATCCCCTTAAGCAAATTTTGATAACAAGTCTTTGATCCCCTTAGGCAAATTTTAAGAACTTCTTTGATCCCCTTAAGCAAATTTTAAGAATTTCTTTGATGATGGCTCTCATTATCCAATAGGTTTGGTGGTGGTTGTTGGCACTTGGCTATGGAAATACCTAATAAGGAAGAATGGTTTGCCTTCATTCAAAGATTATGAAACACATAAGAAGATTATAGACTACTCACATTTGGTGTTGGCAACAAATATAAAACTAGAGAGGTATCGTGGAAAAACTACAAATAAAGAGCTATGGATAATTTCTATGGAAGACCATGAGACAATCATCGATGCGTTGGAAAAAAGAGAGGATGGAGATGGTACAATGGAATAAGTAAATACAGGTAAATATAGTTAAATAGATTTATATTGTTCTTTTAAATACATTAAATACATGTTTTGATATTTCTTATGCATTATTACTTGAAATTGATTTAAATTGTCTTTTTATATCCTTAGGCCATCATCACAAATTCATCACATACTTTAAAACAAAAACTTGAGAGGCACTTGTAAATATAGGTACAAATTGTGTATATCTAAATAGTTTTATATAAATTATTAAAATACATGTTTTGATGATATATTGATAAATTTCATGTATTATTTTTATATCAGGTGGAGTGAAGACCTGCAACATTCCCCACAATTTTTGTAAACATTATTTTGAGTTGGCATATATGTACATACACAATTACATTATTACACATTTTGTACACAAATTTAAATACATGTGTATGTACACAATTTTATACTCTACACTTTTATATATCAAAATTATTATTCTATATATTTTATTTGTTAAATGTGCATGTTTTTCTACTTTTAATTTACTTTAAATTTGATTTTATTATATTGTTAAATTTGGTTGCTTTGGGCAACTTCACCAAATATTGAGAACTTAAGACATCCCCTTAAGACATCATAAATTAGGACCCCTTAAGACATCCAAAAAGTTAGCATCTTTGTAGGTTAATTAACATGGCCAATTTGAAGTTGTTAATGGACCATAGTACATCCTACGTGCAGTTATGTTACTTATATGTTTCAATAACCATATATCTCTCAATCCAACTAGGTTACACTATCATCTTTATTCTATCCTTAAAATTTCTTCTTTATATTTGACATGCTCAATAATAAAGATGAACTATTATATGTCCATGATGTGAATCATGCATGTATATGTCCTCTCTATGTTAGCAATGATATGAAATTAACATATGTCACTACATCTAAGAGAGGGACTCAAAACTACATGGATATCACCTAATATACCTTCATCAAGTCTAATAATATACATCATATATCTAGAATGATGTAATTGATTAGTATTGGTCCTCAATTGCTTTCAATTGCTAAGTAAGAGTGGCTTTGATTAGATTTGTCTACTCAAAGATTCAAATTGAAGGACAATATAAAACAAGATCATTCTCACCAATTAGACATAGTTACATCAACATGCATGTTTTCAAACTATATACATGGCCATGAAGCTTGACTACTATTAAGGAAGTTAAATGGTGTTTCCTCTTTTTATAACATACTTCTATTTAAGGTACTTTTCAACACCATCAAGTTTTCATACATAGGTACAAACATGGGTGAACAAATTCTATAAGTCAAAAGGAGTAGTGGAATAATCTATGTGGTGACAAAGCCTTTGATGTTTAGATTTATAGTGATGACCTCTTCCCAATGTAAACAAAAAGTAATGAGAAAATACATGATTATCAAATAAATTCTAATCCAATAGCATAATCTAGATCTTGATTATCAAGCACATTTTAGAAGAAATAATCTAGCATCAACCATATAAAATCTACAAAGAGAGATAAGCTATTATAAGCCTCTTGTTTATATTTGCATTTATGAGTCTCAACTCATTTATTTTATTTTAACTAATTAATAAAATTTAAAAAACATTCTATTAGACCTAAATAACTATAGGCTATGTTTATTTTCCTACACAATCCTAGACTAGAAAAAAAATATAGATTTTTTTAAAATTAAACAAATATAACTTATAGATCACTATGACTAAAGTTATGAGCAAGTTCTATTTTGTGTATCAAATTCTTAAATGAGCCATGACCTTTTACTATTTAGATGATGTGATATATTAGTGTGGGCTTAGGTCGATACTATTTAGTTAGTTCCATAAAATAGTAAGATATTTTTAAGAAAATATTAACAATCAAAAATTATTATGATTAGCCATAATTAGAAAACTTGTCTAGTAAAGCCCATATGTGAAAGCAAGACATGCTAGTACACATCAACACATGGCAAGCTTTTTGGGTGCTTATCAATAGCCAACAATCCTCTACCCTCTTCTATTAGCATTCATGTGCACTTATAGAATTTTAGAATTTGTGGTTGTTTTCCGTCACTATTTTCACATCATGATGAATAACCCAAGTGATTTATCTCATGATTTATAGAACTCTCTATTTATTTATTTTTTGTATTGGAAAATTTTTAAATATTGATGTGTTATTTGTTGATATTTTCTAGAGTGAAGAAAAGACCTGACAAATCTTAGAAGCCCTAGTGAAGGATATCAAGAAATGGGGCACAAGGGTAGCCAAAGCTCCACTAATAAATCTTACCAAGACAAAGCAATTGAAGAGTGTAGCTTCTCCGTCTCACCTTTATTTTGCAATTTTCTTATAAAATCTATTAGATTGGGATTAAACTTAAAGTATTCTAGATTAGTATCTAGTCTAAGATGTTAAATTTTTACCATGTTTGAAATTGTTAAAATTCCTTGGTAGGACTTGTATGTATTCATGTATGAAATTATTAATGAATGTCTAAAACTGAACATGTACATGTTTGCTTTATCTTTCTTCCTAAGTAACAAGAATAATTGCAAGCAATGCCTTGTGTTTCATTCCTTTGATTTCATTGGAGCCCCTCATATGGGACAATCGACATCTACCACTATGTTATTCACACAAACCAAATTTTTTGATAAAGAACCTTGGGGGAAGAAGTTCCCTTTCAAGTAGGGAACAACTAGTTTCATATATTATTGTGTCAAAATATGCATCAACAAGTGGTGAATCAATTTTGCACATCATCAACATTATTCTTCTATTGTTGATATTAGAACTAAGTAATTAATTCATCATTTAATTATCATATTATTACTATCAATTTATCAACTTGACTCTAGATTTTATCTGGTTTAATAATGCTTAATTATTTGCATTAGATTAATTAGCCTAGATAATTTATACATAAATCATTTATTTATTTACATTTATTAGTGAACCCAACATTTCTTACATGACTTAAGGTTCCCCCTTGGGGTTTTTCTATTGTACTTTATAGGGTTTATATAATGTATAGATAGAGAAGTTCATACCATTAAATTGTGGCATGTATAACACTATACAATTCTTCTTTCATCCAATACAATTATATTACAAAAGTCTTATGCTCATCTTGAATGTGTATTTGCATACTAATCTAGAGTTTTTTATGGATATGAACTACAAATTCTATAACATAACACACTAAATTACAAGTTTGGACATCCTCTAATCCTCCTAGGATTCAAATCAAATAAGACAGGTTCAAAACATGTTTTTTCAAGTGGTTTTTTTTGCATATACAAGTTTTAGAAATAACTACTCATAAATTTGTTAAAATGAAATACTTTTCAACCAAACAAAAGAGTACAAATATATAAAGTCATTTACAACTTCCTTTATATAAAGTCACAAGGGGAAGATTACAAATATATAACCTTAAAAAATCCATAATTATAAACCATTTAAATAAAACAACAATATCCACAAGAAGAAAACAATGCCTACTTTGCTCAAATTCTTTGAGATCAAGAAAGGATTGTTTCAATGGAAGATGGACTAATGTTACATAAGTATGTCATATTAAGAAAGAAGATGCCATAGATGATGATCAATAAGGTTTCTTATTTTTGTATTCAATTGTTTATCCAAATAACCCACACAAGAACAAATAGAGGAAGGTCAGGTTGTATAAAATCCAGGTCCATGTCCAAAAAATATACAAAGTCCCATACATTCAAAATATAAAGTCCATGTTCAACAATATATATATAAAGTCCATGACAAATAGTATATAACATAGTCCATGAAATAGTCAAATTATGTAGCCCATGTTCAATAACCTATCACATACTACCTCTATAATCAAGAGTCCTCTTCACACCATGCGAACTACTCAGATGACCTGAATCACTCTGTAGAAGAGAAAGATTTAGATGAAATCAGATGTAAGATGATTAAAAATGATTTAATGACAATTTTTAAATTTATAATTTTGATCATAAAATTAAATTACCGTGTGAGGCTGAGAGGCATGCTCTGGTGCACCTGGACCTGTCTCTACATGCTCTGAATCAATCTATTTAATACAAGAGAAAGTTCAAGTTGAAATTAGATGTAAGACGATTTTAAAAATGATTTAATTCAATTTAATTTATAATTTATATCATATTTAAATTATTATACCATAAGAGGAACTTGTTGTGCATCCTCTATTCCAGGACCTGTCTCTACAGGCTTAGCTACATGACATGTCTCAAGCTATAAAAGAAAAAGAATTTTGAACACATGTCAACATATATATCTATTAAGAAATTTAATTTAATTGACTTTAAATATAATCTAAATTTTAAATTATACCGTATCAGGCTGCCCATCTCCTTTGTCCTCCTGCTCTACATGTGTTGTGTGTTGATGAAATGTGTCACTAACAAGCTCCTACAAGGTCATTTATAAGTTAGCACATGTGTGTACAAATTAGGTTTTAAAACATATATATAATTGACTTGTGTACATGTTATACATTTTTGAACAACTTGAAATGCAATCGACTCCTGATATAAACTTGGATTATCCAAGTGTGCTGCAATGCCCATCCTCATTGTTGTGTCAACCTGCATAGACATATATTTAATATATATTAAATAGTACATGCATGTTTTTAGATATAGTGATATATCAAAATAGAAAAATCTAAGTATATATAGTTTTTTAAAACAATATACATACTGTAAAAGTGTTATGTGAGATGCCCAATGATGGAGGAGCACTCGAGACACCCTGAGATGGAGGATTCAATGTGGAAGAACCCTGAACCAGTTCATAAATATTTAATGTACACACATTCAAGACTAAATTACAAATTAAAATCAAGTAAATAAAATTAATATTTAAAATATAAATCATTCAAAATGTACCCCAAATGGGTTCCCGAGATGAATAGGTGTCGATGAAAAATTAATTCAATCAATGGTCCCTATTGCCATCATCTACACCAAACAATTCGATTGTTAAAATATTACAATTTAATTGATCTATATGTTGATTAAAAACACGTGCTTAAAAAATTGTTATAAATTCAACATGTGTACATAACCTATATATACTTGTATCAAATGATCAGTGGGATGATCCTTAGCAAATAGATAATCAACAAATGATTCACCCACATTATCAAATGATGCATGTGTAGTTGAAGTGGGTGTAGCTGGTTGATAAGGTCCATAACACAACTAATTGCAACTCATGCATGTATGAGGCATTGACACATGTGGAGTGGTACTAGGACAACTTCCATCATCAACTCCTCCATGGTCTCTAACCTGAGCCACCATCATAGAAGTCTGCTCATGTAGGCTACCTGAGAGTGCACTTAATGTGCCTAGTGTGGATACCACTGCATGATGCTGGAAGGGCGAAGGAATGGTAGAAACAAGAGGGTCAATAAGAGGTTGAATAGGCATGGGTCGTTGGGGATCAACCCATGCCCCCAACCTCTATTGTGGCATGCCACCACCAATACCCTGGAATGATCTAAAATCAAAGTAGTTGGGTTTTTTATTCAGAACAAACTCTGCATATAATTTTCTCAAAAAATATAAAGGAACCTCACAATTAGAATGAGGTGGATAATCAAACACCATCCACTATTTGTCCCAAAAATTGGTAGACATTCCTTCATGCCTACATCACCTGATTGATATTCTTTTCTTATTTGCAGGAATAGGTTCATTTGTAATGGGATGTCTAAAATATTGTGCTAATTGAGCTTTTGTGATTTTAAGATCCAAAATAGTCTTATAGGAGAGGCCATCAGCATAAAATTAGTGCCTCTCCTCTCTCCATTTCTAGAATCCATCAAAGTCTGAGTTAATAGACCTCACAAAATCTACAATGTTTTGCATCAAAGATGCAAAACGTACCACGTGAGGTGGCATGAATTGTTCATTGTGAATGGAATTCAATTTTTCTTGTATGGAATCCACATTTTCATTAATTATGGCTTGCAAGCGAGCCTGGTCAGTTCCAGGTGGGGGTGGAGGTGGGGCATCTGGAGTTGGGGCATTTGGCGCTGGGGGTGGGGGTGGGGTCAGATCATCTTGTGCATTGAGGAAGTCCTCAACATTAAAGTGAATATCATCCAGATTCATGATATATATAAAAATAGATATGAACTTGCATATATACATATAAACATACAAACTTGAGTACAAATTTAAAATTAAATCAAGAATATATATATATATATTATAAATAAACATATAATGTACATGTTCAAAAATTATAAATTATATGTATGTTTCAAGAAATTACACTTGAAATAAATTTAAATTAAACATACAGATACATGCATGCATGTACAAATTTCAAAATGTAAGAGAGCTATTATATAGTGAACTAGATGTAATTTTCAAATTGAAATCACTTGGGATTTTCATTCGAGAGCTAAATTTTGATTCTTATTATAAGGGAGACAAGAAAGATCAATTTAATACTATATACAGATCAATTTAATAGTAGGGCTATTAGGACTACCATAATTCAAATTTGTTCTCAAGGTTTGTTATCATATGTTAGGTCCAAGGTTTCAATTTTGTTAATTTTTCTATGGAGTTGGCTATTGGTTTGATGTTAAGTACTCATTCTAGGAGATCCAACATTTCCTATGGCAAAGCTACAAATAGTTTGTAATGGTTTTGGATAAATTTCTCTAACTAAATATGACTAATAAGCTTGGTCAACAAACAATAGTCATTCTTGCATTGGTTTGAGCATCAAGGATCAATCATGAATTCATAAATTGGATATGTGTTCAAGAGTATGTGAAAATTTGAGTGAATCCTTACCATTTGATAGGAAAGAGGAAATCATTGAATGTGAACTTTAGTATCTTGTATAATGTTGTCATGACCATTAAGGACTGAACATTAATTTTTATTAAATTCCTAGATTGTTATATGGACCTTTAAGATAGCCTTAAACCAATAACAGACTTGTCATGAGGGACAATGAACTACAAAGGGACAATGAAATTGTTGTTAAGATGTAAGACTCCTCTAGAGATTCAAGTGCATTATCTAGATAATCAAAGAGACATATAACCATGTGGTAATGATTAAATCTTCCACTTTTAAAAGATAGATGATGAGGTAAGAAGGTTAGGATGCTTTGTTTAACTTGTGATTCTAGGGATGATCTAGCTAGAAAAAAGATATTAGTTGATGGTGAACTAGCTTGATTTTGTTTCCTATTTCCTATTTGCAATTGTTGTTTTCTATTTAGTTGTTAGTCACCTGACTCTTATGTGTGTTATTTAGGACACTTGATCTTCGTGAAAAGGGTAACTTGGACTTGCACGTTCTTGTTGCGAAGGAACTTGATAGTCTTGTTCAAAATATATGCATCATGATCTACAAGGTTCTCATGATCATTGGGAGGAAATTAGGGACCTCTTAGGATTGTGGCTTTGGGTTTGGCATGGTCAACTTGGAGAGGTTGTGTGGAATATCCCTATAAGAGGATGAAGGGTGATAGGAGGTTATAGGATGGCTAAAACCATTCACATGACCTTAAGAACAATTTAAAATTATATTTTACTATCAATATATATCAATGAAGGGTGAATGTTCATATGCATCTATGCTATTGAATGATGTCATCTAGAAACCAATGGACTATCATACTAGACCTAGGTAGAATCATAATGAACATCTGCAAGACTATAACTAGACTTGGAGAACTACCTTGAGGTGGATATCTTGTGCATGCCACATGATCTGAAAACCTAAATTTGGTGAAGTTGCCTATGGCAACCAAATTTGATTATGGAGATAGAATTGAAGTTACTAGTTGCCTACCTGACTAATTTGAGTATGAAGATGAATATATTCTAATGATTTGTGATTTAAATTTAATGAAGAATTTGATGCTTTGTTTTTAACTTGTGATTGTAGGGATTCAATCTAGCTAGAAAAAGATAAATTAATTAAGATGGTTCTAGCTCGATTTTGTTTCCTATTTCCTATTTGCAAAATTATTTATTTCTATTTAGTTGTTAGTCCCAACTCTTTCCTTTTAAGAAGTATATCAAATCTAATGTAGTAGTAGATACTTCTACATATACAAGTTTCTGTTAGGAGAAAATATTTTTTGCCAAATTACTATAGAGTTGTCTATAGTGTGTTCTAGGGTAATCAAATGATGTAAGTCACAATTTAGAGGGTTGAGGGATAAGTTTGTGTTGAGTCTACAGGAGGTGTTTTCTTACATAGACCTCTCCATAATCTAGGTGTCTCCATGTCTAACTCAAATGTTTCAAGGGATAGTATATCTAGATTAATGATAACATTTTATATATATGGCTATGAGATCCACGATCATATCAATGTTTGGTAGAGAAAAGTTATCTTTAGGGTATCCTTTTATGATGTCTCAAAAGTTAGTGCAAACATGAATTCCCTTAGTTTTCTTGCTAACTAAGACCACATTAGAGACCCATTTAGGATAATTAATAGTATGAATGAACCCCACATCCAAGAGTTTATACAATTCTTCTTTGACCAAGAGGGCTACTTGGGGGTGCATTTTGCGTAGCTTTTATTGAATAGGTTTGGCATTGATGTGAACCACAAGATGATGCATGACTTTAAAGATAGAGTCTCAAGGCATATCACCATAAGACCACATGAAGAAATTAGCGTAATCTTTAAGGGTGATGGTTATGCCTTCTTTGATGTCAAGGTCCAGTGAAGCTATTATCTTAGAGAGTTTAGGGTCCTCTTCTATAAATAGGTTGATGTCTATAGCATCCTCAACAAGGAGAGGGGAGTCATCTTGTATCTGAGTGGTATCTAATGGAAGGTGAAGTTTGTCATTGAGGATCTCTTGGGAAGTGTCCATTTTTATTGTATCATTTTAATAGATCACAAGTTTCTTCTTATATCTTGTTGCTATTCTGCCTACTAGGGTACCTTAGGACTAAAGGGTTCTTCTTTCTCTCCAAAATAAGCATAGGTGTTAAGTATGGTGGAAAAGTATTTCTTATGATTATAATGGGGATGTGGTCATGACACTTCATAAGTTTCATGATGGCTTCATCATTTTGGAAAACATCAAATCATAAAGGTTCGTGTTGGTCCCAATCAATAAGCTCAAGGTATTAGAGGTCTAAGGAGATGGTGAGGATAGTGACCTATCATGAAAGAGGTTAGTGGTGGTAAGATCTTCGTAAGGATTATGAGTGGGGCCTACATCAATGTCATTAAGATTAGGGGAAGCATTATAATGAGGTTAGGCTCGTATCACAATTAACATCATGATGTTCATCCCAGGGGCATAACCTAGCTAGTGAGGATAGCTACAAGTGTCTCTAAAGTTACATTTATTGGCTTGATTTCATTCTTGATTAGTTGGCTATCTCAAAAACTATAAAATCTTCTCAATTCTTGATTAGTTGGTTGTCTCTAAAGGTTTGATTATGAAGGACATGATAAAGGTTTTATTATGGTTTGTTGAAATTTTTTTACATGACAGTTACCTATTCAATAATGCCTTTAAAATACAATGACATACATTGATATAAGTAAATTTTATAAAAACCAAATATATATATATATATATATATATATATATTGAAATCAAATTTTGACAGTTTGTTCAAAATCTCTCCTTTCATATGATACAGTATTTTCAAATTTTCAATTGTATTTTACAGCCAAAATGTCTAAATACAGCTATTCAATTCTCAAATTTAAACAAAATTTTGACAGTTTGTTCAAATTCTATCCTTTTATATGATATAGTCTTTCAAAATTTCAATTGTATTTTACAACTAAAATGTCAAAAAATAGCTATTGATTTCATAAAGAAACCCTAAATAATAGTTTATCATTTAAATTTTGATTGTATTTTACACCAAAAAAAATAAGGGAAACTTCAAAAGATTCATTGCTAAATTGTAGAAGTGGAAAAATCCACTTACCTGTTGTTTTGATGGTGACTCAACTCGGGATCCCGTTCTCAGCTGTCACCTGTCGCTGGGAAAAATGGGGTCTCTGCCATTTTTAAAAAAATTTAATACTTTTTCAAAACGGGATCCCATTTTTTGGTTCTAGGTTCGGGATCCCGCTAAGGAATGGGATCCCATTTTGGATTTTAGGCTTGGGATCCCATTTTGGATTTTAGGCTCAGGATCCTGACCCAAAACAGGATCCCATTTTATAGAAATGAGATCCCATTTTGAGTTACCCGATTTCATATTTTTTTCTAACTCTGAAACTTCCACCTTAAGTGGACACAACTTCTTGCATTTACCCATGAATCATTTTCAGTCCAAAAACATTTGTCATTTCTGAATCAATCAAGGCACTCAACAAGGCTTCTTTAGCTCAAAGGTTGTTTTTAGTATCCTTGAGTTCATCTAGAGTTGTAGGACATTTCTCTAGAGGTTCATACTTATCTTTGGTTATTAACCAATAAGCATCACCCATGCATTGTAAATGGCATTCCATGCTTCTCTTCCAAATAGAGTAATTTGTTCCATCAAATCTTGGACTATCCTTCTTGTAAGTCAACATCCTGGATCTCCTCGAGTGATTAAGCTCCCTTTTTAGAGGAACTTGGCTCTGATACCAATTGTTGGAAACAATCCAGACAACTGAGAGGGGGGGTGAATCAGTTGTCCCTAAACTTTAACTTTTAAAACTTCTTTACAACCATATTAATGATGATAACATTAAAGCATTAATCAACACATGAGCAGAAACAATATGAACACATAACACTAGAATTTTGATGTGGAAAACCTGGTTAAGGGGAAAACCACAGTGGGGTTAACCCATAAAAATGCAGACCCTATTAAAAGTACTTAAGAAAATAGAAGGTACATGCCTTCGGGCACACTACCCAGAGCTCACTGCTCAAGAAGAGGCTCACTGCCTATAATAAATTATGATTTACATAGAGATAATGAACTGAGAAATAGCATCAATATTCATGCCTGAATCAGTCCTTTTGAAGGCTCAAAAACTTCTCCTCCTATCTTCAAATTCTTCTTTACTGACTTTTCACTCTATACCTCCTTCGCTCCTCTTCTGCTCTACTCTACTTTTTGATCCTTTCTTTGGATTTAACTCATTTTTTCAAGGATACTTTTCAATGGCTCCTCAACAAGTATTTATATACTTCATCAACCTTGGAATAATCAACAAGGTTGGCTAACCTCAACACAGATCTTCACACTGTTGGCCAAACATAATTGAGACTTGAATATTCCTCTATTAACACGCCATGCTTCATAACATGCTCTTTAGATCATCTGCAACACACTAGGACCATCCGATCAGCTAAGAACAGGGAAGAATAGCAACCTCAAAGTAGAAATATTCAACAACAAGATCAACCTTCAATGCGGACCTTCAACACAGTAGCCACACAATCCAGAGACCTCCACAAGCACATTGAATTCATCAATCACATCCACTCTATACCAAATTGTCAGAATCATTTGTATCTTCCTCCAGAACTATCTGCCATGATTGTCAAACTAGAAATATTGCTTGCAGACCTCCAAACCACAAACCACACAAGTTGAGGGAACACACCAACATCCCAGACATGCCTCTAGATCTGCAAATCATAGAGTGGTAATACAAAACCAATCTAGACCAACTTCTTGTCACACTGTCTCTATTCAATACTGCAGAATCTTGTTCTACTTAGATGGCCATAACTTCTTCAAGTCTTCATGTGGATTTCTCAAATCTTAATTGAAGAAACCTCTGACAATCCTCTACACAGCCAAATGGTCCACATGTATTGCTTGTCATTAATTTTCTCAATATCCTCAACAATATGGTCTTCTATACAGACAGCAGTATAGGATACAGTTGACACCAATGACAACAAGGATATGTTGACATCAATGACAACACCACTTAGGCACATATTTGCAACAATAGTCCCCCCTCAATGTAGAGTCTCCTACACTGATGGTAGATGTTGGACAATGAATGTGGAAGATGATCCACGATCGTCGAACAATGTTCCTCCCCTTAGGAAGAAACAAGACCAAGAATCTATGCAGGAAGTCTTCCCATTCCTAAAAAGAATATGATGGAAGAAAATTCAAGATGTATGAAGTCTCTTAACTCTGCTCAAGTGTCTCCATGTCAATGCAAAAAGATGCCACTATCAAATTAGAAGTCCCATACCTGCTTGAAGAAGGTGACAATCCAAGATCTAGTGGAAATGGATGTAGAACATGATCCAAAGTCAAAGAAGATGACTATGAATGCCAACTCAATACCAAATTGTGACAAGTGAAGAGGAGAAGAAAGAACAAGAGGGTATGAAGGCTTCCTCATCACACCTAAAGATGATGATGCAACTCCATGAGAGTCAACATCGAAGAGGAGATGAATATCTTCAATGGTGTCATCCAAGTATACAAGATGAGACTCACAAAATAAATCTACAGTACCTATCAAGTACTCATCCCAAGTAGCAAAATCTGGAAGACAATGAATTTCTTGTTGCACTGAATCATTGGAAACCATGGATGTAGCAACACTAAACTCTGTAATGCAATAGGAAATGATGAAGATGGAATGTTAGCACATGTCTCGAGAACCTCGGTCAATGAAAGAACACCAAGATTCAAATGACCATATTGTATCTCCTCAAAAGTGTCCACATGAGAGTGAACATCAATTGAAGGAACAATAGGAGCAAAATGTGAGAAGGTGTACACTCAAGATTGATGATCTACCTACCCAAATACAATTATATCTCTTCTATACAAATCCTGAATAATCACAGAATCAGGTGTGAACTAAACACTTGTTCATGCTCCACCATGTGTGATCTGATAGACAGAAAGGATATTGGTTGACAATGAAGGTACATAAAGTACATCATTGAATGATCCTTTGTCCATGTCAATTGAACCTTTCCCACAAACACTCATAGATGTGTTGTTGGCCATCAGGATATGTAGTGATGAACAAGTCTCAAGTGAAGAGAACATACTCTATGATGAATCCATATGATGTGAAGCTCTAGAACCAAGAATCCATCTTCCTAACATGGAATTTATAACTACAACAAGTGCTTTCCCCTTTTGTCTCTTTGACTTCAAAGATGAAGGAGAAGATGATGAACCCTCTGACATAGTTGAAGGTGTATTGACTTGAGTCTTCTTAAGAAGATGCTTCAACTCATCAATCTATTTTAAATAACATTTATGTTCATCATGCCCCAATTTTTTGCAATATACACACCTAAGTTTTTCCTTCTTAGGTGATTCCCACTATGAGGGAGATTCATAATTTAATTGTGTTATCGGTGGCTTATTCTTTTTCTTCTTCTATTTCTTTTCAGGATTACTAGATCCATTCTCACTTTGTGGTTGACTAGCCACCAAAGCTTGTGACTTAGATGGCTTGAGAATGTCCATTGTGATCAACTTTGCCTATTCAAGCATCAACATATCTGAAAATGACTCAAATAATGGCATAGTGTAGGCCTTTCCCATAGTCAATCAATAAGTATGAAAACGAGAAACAAATGTTGCATATTCAGAAGGAAGCTTGCTTAGCACATTGAAGACTAATTGTGCATCCTTCTTATCAATACCACATTATTTGAGTTGTGTCCTTAGTTCATTAACTTTTGTTACAGTCTTAGATATTGTCAAAACCTTTTGGATTTAGATTAGTGAGATCATTATCAATTTGATATCCTCTAGCCTCATCAATTTGACCATACAATTGTGCAAGTTTATCCCAAGCCTCCTTAGGTGTAGTACACTTATAAATATGATAAAGAAGGTCAAGTGAAACAAATGTATGTAGTGTTATGTCATAAAATATCCCCCTAGAACTTTTACCTCCTAAATTTAGCTCCCGAGTCCCTTAGATTTAATCTTGCATGTTAAAAATGAATCCCCCGGAGCAAAATCCTCCAAAACCCATGTTAAATGGGGCCTAGGGGTGAACCTTAAGCTTAATCTAGACCCAAAATAGGCCCCTGGACTTGGGCACCCATGCCCTAGTCTAGCCCTATTTTGTTGGGGTCCCAAATTTGAATGTCATCTTATGACCGTTAAAAAGGTTTCCCTTGTCAGCATTTTAAGTTTGAATTATGAAAGTTTAGCAAGAATGCATATATAAACATGTTTAGCACTTCATTTTAAACCTAGATGGATAATCAAAACTTGTGATCTTATGCTAAGGATACTCAAGGCTTTCATTGTGTCGCAGAGCAGTAATGTGTTGTGTTTGTACTTGTTTATTATAGATTTATCATCATCAATCCATCTCCTCATGGTGTGAAAGATCTCCATCTCCCCGTGAGAGCTTCAACTCTGAGGTGACATCTACTTTATGTTTCAATCAATTTATCATATCATTTGCTTTGCCTCTGTCCACTAAGGACACGTACTCTCTATCTAACAACAGTATTGGAAGGCTTGAATGTCATTCCAGGGCTTGACCAAGGCAAGCTCCTAAACACCACAACCCCCAACCCCTCTCTTGTGATTACAGGTGACAGGTGTCAGATATTTTGGAGAGGAGTTTCAGGAGATCATAACACAGCATAAAGATTCCAGATATGAAGAAAATAGCAGAAAATATCCCTAATCGGACACAGTCAATCCCTCTTTCATCCTCCAGTTTGGCATTGTTAGAAATCTCTGAGCAGGGTACAGTCTACAACATATTTTGGTTTCAGGCCCTCAAAAAAAGTACCACACTAGACAAGGGGGCCCCTCTTTTGTCCACAAATATTTTGCTTCTTGAAATTTAAATCCTAGTATGTTTCTAATATGCATTTAGTGCCTTCCTGTGCGAGCATTTGTCGGGTTTCCTCCATTTGTTTATGATTTTGCTTAATTAGGGTTTTAGGCCTAATCGTATTAGGGTTTTAACAAAATATCAATATATTCTATCTTTCCAAGGATCTCATAGTGACATCAGACCTGTAGCTGAGTCCTCTATCATAGTTATGACTTAGCTTGATCTATGTCCTTGAATGTATGTGTGAAATAAGGGTTTAATTGAATATAATTAACACACATTTCATCATCCCCATTTTTCATACAGAACATGTGGATATCCAAGTGCCTTAAAATTATTAATGAGTCATTCCATCCTTTATTTATCATCCTTTGGTTCTGGATCAGGATTTGTGATTCGAGGTGAATACCTCTTACTCATCAAGGCATTCCATGCATTTGATTTCCATGTTGCATAGTTATATGGAGTCAAATAAGGCAAATTAGGATAACCCATGGTAAGAGCACAAATGAAAACTCAAAGAGAAGATGAGCACAACCACACAACACGTCCCCCCCCCCAAATTCACTCAATCAATGATCCCCCTAGCAAATTATGATCTTGGCACTTTATAATTAGTGAGTTTACAATTGCCACTAGCCAAAACAACAAAGTGGTCTTTTGATTTTGGTACATGCAAATACCAAATTAAGCCTTAAACTAAAAGTATAATTGAACTAAGAAAAATTTGACCAAACTGATTACAGATATGAGAAGTACTCAAAAAATATGTACTTTCAAAAAAATCACCTAAAAATATTACCGTATGACCCAAAACGGAACCGGGCAAAAGGTCTAAAAATGAGAACTATTCATCAATAGCAACAAAAATCTACAATTTCTAGAAAATCCAAACACCAAAATCAAAATCTATCTACACCATTGCAAATCCTATGAAATTCTACCCCAAATCAAAAAAAAATCTCTAGAAAAGGAGCCCAGATGACTAAAATACATGCCTACAAAGATCAACTACCAAAACCAAACTACCAATGGAGAAGGGGGCTGCAAAAAAATTTTGATTAAGTTTGCACACGATCTTTTTGCTGCATCCAAAAACTGACAAATACCTAGATAGTTTTTTCAATGCGGCGAACAAAACCCAGGAAGCATTTTTATTTTTGACATGCATAAGATGTGGATCTAATGCAAGAAAAATGCCTCCAACAGTAAAAATGGATGTAGAAGTTGAATCATCCACCTAAATCAAGAAACTACATGTTGTAACCTACAATACAAGGCCACAAAGAGGAAAAACCTCCAAATCTAGTATTTCTATCAATTTTTTTATTCTCAAGATCATCATGCAATGCAAGAGAAGAGCATACTCAATTTTTCAAGATCTGCCATGATTTGCATTCATGATATCTCAATAGACTAACCAAAGGCATTCTACAAGCTCTAATACCATGTAAGAATTGGCTATGGAGATAGCCACCCAAGATCTAGAGGCCTAATGGAAAGCACAAATAAAAGATATCAATATGACAAGAAAAAATTGTATTCCTATTAAAGAATGCAAATACAATAATATATAACCATTACTCTCCCATTCTCTACCATACAATATGCTATGGCATACCTTGCTTATAAAGGCAAGGTTGAGAGATAATATGTAGTAGTCATGTGACAAGTATCTTATCCTATGACATGTGACAAGTATCTTATCCTATGACATGTGACAAGTATCTTATCCTATGACATGTGACAACTTGATCACATGTGTAGGATAAGACAACTATCAACAACTAGAAACATCTAGAAGGCTCACTAAGTCAACTTAAAATGTGAATATGTGTGTGAATATTAATTAACTAATAAGTAGTTAAATAATATGAATTATTCACACAAGGGAAACTAGATAGGAAATACCCCTATTCACACCAACAAAATGGCAATCCCAACATCCTCCATCCTGATCCCAAAATATCAAATCCCAATTACTCCCCACTCCCTATAAAAATAAAAAGATTCAAAATCCAATACAATGTGTGCAACCATTTTTCTTGGTTCTCCTTGACCTTACAACATTCTCACATACCTCCATCCTCCCATCGTATATCCCTTATCCGGGTACATATCTTACCCATCTCATTCCTATGATCCATGCTTTTGCATAATACATCCATCCATTATTCATCTAGTTCATCCATCCATCTATTCTATATTCCTCCATCACCATCTCTTAATATTGTCTACCAACATCGATGAATGTAGCAACACTTTTGATGGTCCACGTATGACATCCATCCAACATGGGACACTATCCTTCTTATGGAAGTAGATGCTAGAGTCCCCATCCTCCTCAAAACTCTTTTACTCATCCTTCCATCCCATCCCATCCCATCCAAATATCAAAAATACAAAAAATCAAAATATTAAAAATCAAAAAATCAAAATAGTAAAGAAAAAAAATCCATCCAATGGTGAAAACGACTTCTTGTGGCACCTTGGGAAAGTACCATGATGAAAACCCCTCATGGGCGTCATGCGTAATCCTCCATCCATTTACACCCTACATTTGGGGGCAAGTCTCACCTTTTCTATCTTCCCCTATCCTTTAACGCCACACCCATCATCTCCCATCCACCCTATCCACTATATCTCCCTATTTATCTTATCATCTTCCTATCCATTTCCCCTCCCCACTTTGATTTTGAAAAGGATAGGGGAAAAATCATAAAACATGCTTTGGACGCCTCTTGACATATCTTAATCCCTATCATATCCTACAAACATCCATCCCACCCACACATCTTAACACATATAGTCATAAGAGACACACATCTAGAGTAGACCATCTTCTTCCTATGTTACATAGTCCTTGGAGAAACTATCCCCTTCCATCCATTTGTCCTCAATCCTCTATCCACCATGATCCCCCATCCCCATCCTATCAACCCACATCTCTCATCTCTTGGTACCCATTGTGGTTTTATTAGGTTGACAGTCCACACCACCTAAAATCCACCCAGTTGGTCGCTCTATCCATCTATCCTCACTCCTTAACCTGTCATCTATCCTACCCCCTCTATGACCCCCTCCCCTATCCTCTCATCCACATTCTACCCCTCATCCCTTGTTGATAGAATTGGCTTTTTCTTGTCATTGGTATCTATCTAAAGGCTAGCCCCACACAAACCAATGCATCTACTCCCAAATATCCAACTCTCTCTAAAATCCAAATATCACAAGACAATCCTTATCAATGTGCATTGTAAGCTATCTATCTACACAAAATCATCCAATCACATCCATTGGTCTTGTTCCTAGCCTTGTTTCAAGCCTTTGATCCAAAAACATCCATCATCGTCATTAGCATAATCATTCCCAATCCTCGTGTTGTGCTTATCATCAAAAACATAATCCAACATCATTAGTCCATCAATCTTTGGATTTTCACATTGACCAGGGGCAACATAATGTTTTTCTTTGTATCATTTTGTGCATGTGTACTTTCTTGTGTGTTTGCATTATCTTTTTTATCTTGCATCAATAGTGGTCCTTATAACCTACCTGCCACAATAGTATCATGGTCTTTCATATCATGGTGCTATATGGCATAAGGTTTCTTGTGACCTTATCAATTGACTTTTATGCATGGGACACATTGCCACCTTGGTTCCTTATACCTTGGTGCATAACATCTCATGCCATATCAAATCATATGGCTCTCACTTTTTAGTGCAGCATAACACATAATCCATGGAGTCACAAATCAGCTTGCATCCATCCATTTTCCTCCCCCTTCATCCCATCCTTTTATCCCCTTCGTCTATTTTCCTCCCATCCCTCGCATCCAACCTTTCTTATCCTTCTAATCCATGTGGTCTTTTAAATTCTAGTCTCCTCTTTCTCCTCCAACCCTATTTATCCTTCTGAGAGCACACATGTGTTCTTCAAACCTGCCTGCCCTCTTGAGGGGGCATCATCCCTACCATCATCTCTCTTTGTTGCTCTTGCTTTCAATGGTTGGGGCATCATTATCCCTAATCCTACCATCACTATCCTTATCCTACCATCCGTATCCTTAGTCCAACCATCTTTTTCTTCCAACCTAATTCTTTGTTTTATCATTCTTTCAAATGATGTTGAGCTTCACAACACCATCTCAAAGAGGGGCAAAATGTAGACACCTAAAATTGTCCACTCATCGTCTTGCACAAAACATCCCTAAACCATCCCTAAACATCACTAAACATCCCTGAACCATATCTAAACCATCCCTACACCATCCCTAAATATCCCTAAACCAACTTTCTTTTACATTTAGCTGAGTAAATGCATGTATAGATAGTTAATTATCTATTTCCCCTTTAAACTATGATTAAACAATATTTTGTTGTCAATATCACTATTCACGTACTATTCACTATTCATTTGTACTTGCATTGGTACATGCATCCATACATATCCCTAGCATAATTGATTTATTAATCATTTATCACCTCTTTCTAATAGTTCAAACATTAGATAAATTTCTATTTATCTAAAGTCCCTTTTTCCCATCTCATGAACTAAATAAATTTATATATTTATTTAATTCATATTTTTGTCACTTTTTATTAGGTTGCCTAAACCTAATTAATCACCTAATTCCCCACTTGCACATTCCTAACCCTTAATCTAATCCTAGTCAAACCCTCACATCCCCCCAACTGTATGAAAGGCATCGCCCTTCATACAAGACCACATGGGTCTCTTACAAAAGCACATGGACAAGTCCTTTGTACAGATGTCATTTTTGTCCTCTTTTAATCCTCACCATCCCCTTTCCCCAATTCACTTTTTCACCCTTGAATACTCCTCAATCCAAGGACATCTCCTATCCTCCAACCAAATCAAGAAACTTGCCCATCTCTCCATGCATGAGAGCTCTCAATGATCCTTCAAATCAATCTTGACCATCCAATCCTTATCCCAAAATCCTATAAATCCAACCCATCTCAATCCATTTTAAAGACTCCAGGAGATGCAAAGTTATGCTATCCATTTGAGGAGCCATCTATATAAAACACAAGATCAAGAGCACATCCACTTGACTAAGGTTTGCATAGTAGCTAATTTTATTTAGTTTCCTTTCTTATTTGCATGCTTTATTTGCTCTATCGGCTTCCAGGTATATTAGGATTTGAGTAGAATAAGTTAATATTACTTTGGCTTATTATATTTAGGCTCATTTTCTAGTGTATAAACTTATCTTGGTTATTTTACTTATTTCCTTTTTCTCCAATGGCTCTACACTGAAAATGGTTAGTTTCTCTATTCACATGACCTACGTAGTCCTTTCATTTCCCCTATTCAAACATTCTTCATTACATAATTTTTAGGGCATATTTTCTTCCAAGAACAAACAACCCTCTTGTCTTTTATCAACATTTCCATTCTATGGAGTTTTTAGATCAATTAATTTTCCCTAAATGCCACATGTTGACTTGAAACTTGAATAAAATCATCATAGCACATGATTGGCCACCAAACATAATGGCTCTGAGTTCTTGTTGGGATATTTTTGTCCAAGGAATGTTGTTGTTCATAATTCCCCATGTACTCTAATTAATCCCAATTGAAATCATGATGAATTTTTTAACAACTACCAAGCTATGTTTGCTAAAATGTCTACAAAAAAATATCAACTAATAAAATTGTGATCCATTTAACAATTGGAGGTATGAAAGAAGTTGATTTGGACAAAGATGATGCCAAGTGTCCACTAAGATCCATGTCATTAGATCAAATCTACTAATATTCATTCACACCTTACTATTGAAGCCATCCCAATTACGCCCGAAGCTATAGTGCTAATGAACTGAACTCATGATGTTGTTGAAGTTACACATAGGCTTATTGCTAAAGATGATAGTGTTGTCAAAGTGACTTGCAATTTATTGTTAAATATGACTATAATGCCCCAAGATTTCACCTAAGACATTAATGGTCAAAGAACAAATTAATATTTTTTATGACACTAATGTGACATCGACATGTCATAATGCACACATACATGCTAGAAATGGTGCAACACAATATAATGACACTCAACAAGAAAAAATATTAACATTGTAGTAATGAGTTTTCCATATTCCATGAAGATAACAGTAAGAGCTTTTGGATTCAACTGTGTAAGTTTTGTTGCATTGACGTTTCAGATCACAGAGTGTGATCCAAAACATTGATGCAACAAAACTTGTGACCTAAAACGTCAATGCAACAAAATTACATAGTTGAATCAAAAAGCTCTTATTGTTGCATTGATGTTTTGGATCATGGAGTGTGATCTAAAATTTTGATGCAACAAAACTTACACAATTGAATCCAAAATCTTTTATTGTCAATCTTAACCTTGTCGTGTGACTTCACCACTATGACATCTCAACAAGGTCATATATATGGTTATGAAATTTGAGAATTAACGAGGGAATCTCCTTGCACAAATTATGTACATGAATCAAAATATTGGCATTCTAGCAATTGGAGTTAAAAGGTCTTCCTTATGGAATGAACAAAATAGAATAAATTTTCACTCCCAATTACAATAGTTAACTATTCCAAGTATTAAGGTATTAAGAATCTCAATAGATGTTGAATAGTAAAATAATAAAATATAGAAGGTTACAGGTAACCAAGAGATGGTGCAAAGTACTATTCTTAATGTTTTATTTGTAAAGAAGGCACTTAAGCAAATTTCATTATGCTTTCTCACCCATAACATGGTAATAAAGTCATCATTTTGATGAACTTTAGCCCAACAAATAGTAATTGTTGGATGGAAGAATAGGACCAACTATCAAAGGACTTGATAGGTATATTTTCAATTTTTAAAACTTTAGTGTGCATTACTAGTAGTATATAGTCATTTAGTATATTAAATTCTAGTTTTCATGTAACCATGTACCTTTTTGTCTACATAATTCTTCTTTCTTTCATAATATAATATATTGTAGTTATTCTGTTATGTTCTAATTTCCATGTGGCCATGTACCTTTTTGTCTACATAATTCTTCTTGCTTTCATAATATAATAGATTGTAGTTGTTTTCCATAATTTTCACCTTAAAACATCTTATATAATACCTCACAAATAACCTTAGGTTGTGCCATAAAACATCTTCCAATGATTTTTTTATAATTAATATTAATAGTCATTAAGATTGACGTAGCCTTCTAAATTCCCTGACCTAAAAATCAAGAATATTCTCCGTAAGATCTGAAGGCTACTAAACCTCAATCCTTTGTATATGATATGTTAAATTCTAATTTATAGAAGAAATTTTGGTCTTTTATGAACAACTCAAAAAAAATGACTTAATATTATTTAATAGATAATTAGGTCTCATTCAAATGCATATGGGGCTAAAGCGTTGTCACTAAACCAAGAATTAAAAGTGATCCTATGACCTCTGTAAGCTTCTACATTGTCACATAAGATAAGGAATTTTTACCTATTCGTCTTTCTTACTTATGATAGAAGATAAAAAGCTTGGCACCTTTTCTCAAGCATGCCATTCTTCACACTGTTAGTCAACCTACATTTTGTAAACTTTGTTGCTTGAGAGTTTTTAAGGCTTCATACCCTAAAGCATGTTTCTAAAGAAAAATATTTATATATTACAAAGTATTTGTTAAACTTATGTTTAAGATCAAATTCTACTTATCTCTTTGCTCTTAATAATTAAAGCACGACCATTTTTTATCATAGTTAAACCACTAACAAATGCTAACTAAATTATTTATCATGTTAAATAATAATAGGTTCAATAAATTGAATCTATATATTAATCTAATTATATGTAATAATTTTTAATATTTTTTCATTATTAATATAGTTTAGATATTGGGAGAGAATCAACATTGTTTGTGAATTGGAACATATTGGTAATTTAGCATACTTATCAATAATAGTGGTAATAACTTTACTATACTTATTAACAACTAATGAATGGGTACAAACCCATAGTTCATTGAAAAACACCAAATCAATATAACTAGGATACACAACAATTCGTACACACCTGTGTAAGTAAGGATACACAATTATTCACAACAATAAACAACTCTATAGTTGTGGGAGTGGACCTTACTATGCTTATCCTTAGGTAGAACTAGGCATTACCTCAACTACTCTTTTGGTTGGACTAGGCCTCACCGAACAATCACAAAACAACAGTAATAGGACTAGGTCCTCACTATGCCTTCTTAATGGGAGTTGACCTCACATAATATTTCATGTGCAGTTGGAGTACAATTTGTATCATTATTGCCATTGATGATCACCATATTCATCTTTGTAGTCTTTTTTGAAATGCATTTTCTACTAAAGTAATAAACCAATCTCTTAGCTAGTAGTGATCTTAAGATGGGTAATTAACACACATTCTCTTGTGGTCCTCCAACCTCCTCTAGAACATTACTTATTGAATCAAATTGACCTTGATGGTGTTGTGGACCACAAATCACTACATGATGCACTTTGAAATTTTCAACATTGTTTTATTTGACACTTATCTTGTTGTGATAATGAAAAAATAAAATCTCATCCTTGGATCCTTCGATGAAGTGGGCTCCCCTCAATCAAAAGATGTTTATATGAGTGCCAGGTATTGTCAATAATGCACCCCTTTACAAAGCTTTCAAAATAACATCTTTTTACTAGAATTTAAAAATATATATCACAATTTATTTTTATTTTTTAATAAAAAGGTGCTAGGGCACCTGAACTATATTATATTAAAATAAGAGTATTTCAGAGCTTGATACAAAATGCCCTCAAGTAGAACTAGTTGGCCAAGAAAGTCTTGAAGACATAGCCCATGAGAAAAAAACTACTAACACCCCTTTGCAATACAAAGCCAACTTCTCAACACCAAAGAAGGAGTGGAAATAATATGAAGAGGAAAGTTACTATAAGCCTCTTCTACATTTGATGCATCACCATAAACAGTCTATATAGCAAATTACATAAACCAAAAAACATACATAGGAAAAAGACTATATTAATTCATCATATTTAAATCTTCCAAGAGGAAGCCCTATTGTGCAGGTTTAGTGGGGGCTTTAGCTTCCACAACAAGAGGGGGTGAAGGTGGATAGAAGTGCAGAAGAAAGAACAGAGCTTGGAAGACTTCTCTAGCTACCTCTTCTAAGTCATCACCCAACTCCCGAGCATGGTAGTGCAGGCTATTTTGCATGGTCATAATGCAGTTGTTATGTAACCCATGCAGGAAGGCACTATAAACACAATGAATAGATGGCCGACGTACAAGATCCTTGTGCAAGAATAAACCTCCCACAGGCACAAAAACTAGATGAAGATCATGATTTTACACTGCTTCATTAAACTTGTCAGTAGAGAAGAGAAAATCATGAACAAAAATTTGACCCACATTTCTTACCAGCTCTGCATTCTAAATTAAGTCCATTGCATTTGAGAGAAAATGAGAAATGGCTTGAGATGGATAGATAGTTCTTGGAAAGTGAAGCATTTCCTATCCACACACAGTCACAATTGCTTTCTCAACCTCCTCATCATAAACTTTAAAAATCTTAGCCAAAGATTCTGCCCCCATAAGACCTTGTAGAGGCCTTTCCCATTTCTGAATAGGGAAGAAAAATCATTTATTTCTCTGAAACGAACCCATCTTACAAAAGACTCCCCTCTCACATCTTTGAAATGAGATACAAAAGACATTGCAGCTTAAAAGATAATTACAGAGCGCACACATCAAGCAGGCGAGTAAAAAATGACGTAGAAAATTGAACACTTAATGAATGGAGCCATGTGGGAATTAAATTCATGGCAATCATCATAGGCTTTAGGAATCAAAGGCAAAGCAAGCCATCTTACTAACTATTAAATGAATGAGTACCCAAAGTACATTGCAATCTCCATTCGTACAAGCTGATTATGTCACTTGTCACGCACGAACATCTCACCACAATCAGAAAAAAATGATTAGGAGCAAATGGCAAAAAAAGGAAACCTGCCAAAAAAAGAAACAAAAAGTTGTCAGTAAAAGCCTACTTCTCTAAATTAGAGAAGTAGGAATTTGAAGTTGGAATATTCCAAACTCCCTTCCAAATATTCTCAACACCCACCTGCCAATCCAGCCATACAAAGGGCACAGAGAAGTCTTTGACTAACTAAACAGAGTAGCCGCCACAAAAAGCATCAAAGTCTCTTACAATCATCCTTCAAAATTTTAACAACACCATCCAACTGTAAAAAGGAAACTGAATCCCATTCCAACGAAACCTCCTCTTGATCACAAGCAACATTGGCAAGAAAATCTGCTAGATTATTCCCTTCTCTGTAAGTATGTAGGATTTGAAAAGATTCAAAGGAGTCCAAGATACTCAAGGCATCATGAAGAAGATATCCAATCTTCCAACTAGGAGAGGACCTCCTTCTAATGGCATTGACTATATTCAAGGAGTCACCTTCAATTACAACATTTCTAATCCCAGTCTTCATAACAAGTTTAAGGCATGTAACCAATGCCAAAGCTTCAGCTTCATTATTAGAACAAATTATAAATATGAAGTAAAACATTTTTGTAAAATATTTTACAAAGATATTTTTCCCAAGCTAACAAAATGTCATTAATTTTGTTCCCTATATTAGGATATATTGAATTAAACTAATTTCTCGAACACACTAAAATATTTATACAAAGTATATAATCTAAACTATATAAAATAAACCAGGCTCCCTTTTTAATATTTAAATGTGTTAGAAATCTAAATTTTAATAAAATACTTTGTAATTGAAAAGAAGAATAAAATAAAGTTTACATAAATCTGGGGAAAATAAATAATATAAGCATTTAGAATCTATCTTAGATAAAAGAGTTGAGAATGATAAATGTAATAGAATAAATATTTTTAAAAATTAAATGAATTAATAATGGTGTTGTTTAGTGTGAAAAAGAGGGGTTTGGTAATTTCAAAGGTTTATGTGGAATCCTCCTTTCACACCAACATTCAAGGACATTCAACCGAGTAGAGAACTCTACTACAAATCTCCTATCACTTGGAATAGAGGGAAGATTGGAATTGTGTGAATTTGTTGTTCAATTAAGTCTGACTATGTTCAAAAACCCTAATTTCATAAAATCGTAAGCAAACAGACAAATCACAGAAAATTATCGCACACAGAGATATCAAATGATAACCAAATACATACCTAATTTCAAAGTTTGGTGTACAAAAAAGTCAGGGACTAATGAGTGGGTGAATTAGTCCAATGTACATATTTTTTTGTCGAGAGCTCTAAATAATGTCTGCAACATAATTCTATTTTCATAGGAATTTCACCGCATCAGAATCTGGAGGACTAATGAGCGGGCACCCTGGTCTAAGCCCTAATTTTCTTCTTTTCTCTACACTTCTGACAGTCTGTAATGCCTCCATGCAACTCCACTCCTTCCGCTTCTGAAATGTGTAACCTATAATCACAGAAAAGTGGGTTGGGGGTTGTGGTGTTTAGAGGCTTGCCTCGATCAAGCTCCAGAGAGACATTCAAGTCTTCCGAACACCATTGTCAGATAAAGAGTGCATATCCCTATGGGATAGAGGAAAAAACCAATTGATAAATGATTGAGAACACAAATGAATGTCACATCGATGGTGTATCTCACATGAGCATGAAGATCCTTCACATCATAAGAAGATGAAGCCAAATTTGCATAACAAACACAATAACAAAACAATATTGCTCTGCAACAATGAATACTTTGAAAATTCTCAAATCATAAGGATACCAAAAGCTCATAATCATCTTGTAGTTTACAAATGAATGCCTAAACATGCTTATTTATACAACTAAACAACTTACCACCAAGAAATTCATAATTCAAACTTGAGGTGTCGGCCTAGGTAACGGTCACATAACTGACACATGAAAATAGGTCCTGACCCAAAATAGGCTAGGAATAGGATGCGGGCACCCAAGTCCTCCCCCCTATTTCAGGCAGGAATCATCATAAGTACATCCCCTGGGTCCCATTTTCCATAAAACTCAGGGGTTTCTTCACCAGAAATCGTCACTAACATGCAAGATGATCTAAATGCATTCTAAAGGACCCGGGAGCTAAACATAGTAGGGAAAATGCCCTAAGGAGAGATTTTTTGACATAACATTTAGCCCCCACTTTAATGTATGCATGAACGTGAGGTCCATACATGCATGTTAAAGTACAGTCAACAAACATAGCAAACACGCCAAGCACATAGAGCTAATGCATACACAAAGATTGAGAACTATTCCTAGCCCCCAGTCTCAGGTAGACATTAGAGAAGACACGTTGCAGACACGCCAAACACAATGAAGATAGTAATAGGCATGCAAAACACGGAGAAGATAGTAACAGTCATGCAAGACACGAAGAAGATAGCATTGAAGACACGCAAAACATAGTGAATACAGTGATTATTTGTTTTTTCATTTTCATTTTTCCCATATGAATGCAAATGCAATTATAAGGAAAGTAAACACACAACCCATAATGTAGGAGGGACTCATTGCCACCAATCTTTAGACTGCATATGGGGCAACAAACACGCAATACAAATCTCAGAGTGTAGGAGGGACTCATCACCACCAGTCTTTATACTATACTTGAGAACAGACACGCCATACAAATCCCAAAACATAGGAGGGACTCATCGCCACCAATCTTTAGACTATACTTAGGAACAAACATGTCATACAAAACTTGACTGTATTAAGGCTCATCGCCACCAGTCTTTAGACTACAACATGGGGGAAAACACATGGAAAACACAAAGAAAACATGGCAAACAAGGTGATGGAAGAAACCTATTGCTATGTTTGCTACCATATCAGGCACATTATAGGTATACACCGATGATTACGCTTCACCACAACAATCACCAAAGACGTGCTTAAGGGTTAGTATAGTCTCAGATCTGCTCCCCACCTACTCAAAGGACTTTTTGAAAATGACAAGATTGTGCGATCTCCTCGAGAAATACACCATCCCCGCCTTTCATAGAATGGCTTAAAATAAAAGGATATGCATGATATCCTACCTTTACAGAGGGCTTAATGATTGCAATATAGAAATAAAGATGTGCACTCGCGCCAAGATACAACATCCCGCCTCCATAGAGGGCTTACAAACACACTTCATTAGTATCAAAATCATCAGACAGCTTACCAAATTATATGCCCCTACCTTAAGGTGGTTGATATCATGTACTGATATCAAGCACGTTAAGGTAGGAAGAAAACACACAAGGGAACAAGAGCTCTCACAAAGCCCATGCCCCTAGAGGTGACATGTACTTTACAATCACCAAATGTTCCCACAAACACATTCCTACAAGAAAAGAGGTTAGAGATCTTTCCATAAGATAATAACCACATCACATGATCAAAATCAATGCATGCAAAATAATCACATCAAGAAGCCAAGGTTCCACTTACAAATTTGGAAACTGAGTATAACTGTGGGGCTATACCACAAGATCTCATAATCAAATGTAAATGAGGCGATATTCAAAGATAAACAAAGTGCATGAATCAGCTATATTGTTATAGTTTATTAGTGCGATAAGACAACATCAAAATATCACATGAAGTGATTCTACTAGCCAAGAGGGTAAGTGCACAAAGATGAGGGACCAAAATGGGGTCTTAAGATGCCACTTTTTTCTGAAATCAGGAAACATTGATGTTGAGTGAGAAATTGAAGATAGCTACACTCAAAATTTGAAGATGGAACAAAAACAAGAGTCGTAGTGCTCTAAATCTAGTTTCTAAACTACTAATATTTTTCCAAAAATGGTTGAGATTAGGGGGTTCAAAAAGGGGGAGCACACAAATTGGTCCTATTTTTCTCAAAAAAACATAACATGGCATCTGGTGTGCTCCCCCTAAAATGTTAACTTTTTTTTAGTATTTCAATAATCGCTTTGTTGATAAATTAGCTAACACCATGTAGTTTATCCCTAATTTTTCTAATAATTTTTTCATGAATAATTGATTTTTTAGTAATTTTTAATGTGGACACATCCTGAAAAATAGAAATTTGAATGTGCTCCCCCCTAAAATGTTTGAAAACTAATTGAAAGTCGAAAAAAAATTTGAATACGTGTAGAATGGAGTCTAGTTTCTAAAGATGTAACTTTTTTCAAATTTTGATGAACGATTAAAAAAAAGTCAAAAATACAAGACACTAGTTTTTGACAAACAATGGACACGTGCTAACAAAATAGATTCAAGATGAAACCCTTAATGTACTCAAAATGTGAAAAAACTTATATGGTTAGATAGCTAACAGAGAGATTAAGATTATCGTGGTATTTTTTTGAGTTTTCATCGAAATAAGTACAAACCTGATGGGGAGCACACTTCAGATTATGTGGTTTTTGTTACATCTGGAAAAACATGTCTTTGGACATCCTAAACACAGTCCAAGACTTTGGGTTGGAAACCCAAGACAAATCCAAGCCTTAGGCTTGGAAATAACCAAGACAATGCATAACATGAGTGCGTTATAATGCGCTCATGTTTTGTGCATTCACATAATGTGAGTACGTTATAACGCGCTCGTGTTATGGTGAACTAAAACATCTCTCTCTCTCTCTCTGAAATGACATGGGTGATTCAAACTCCAATGCGACAAAGAGAGTGGGAGAGAGAGAGCGGGAGAGGGGGAGAGAGAGAGAGAGGGAGAGCATGAGAGAGAGGGAGGGAGAGAGAGAGAGAGAGGGAGAGAGAGAGAGAGAGAGGGAGGGAGAGAGAGAGAGAGAGAGAGTTTTGCTTTTGCAAAATGCACTCGCGTTATGACTTGTATGGGACCAAAAAGTCATGTGGTGAATTTTTGGTCCCTCATATTTTTGCATATACCCAAGCATTAGATAATATATATCAACCCCATCGTCATGTATGGACTAGGTCCATTTTTGTTACTCGTTGAAGGGACACTTGGTCCTTATCAATCTTATTTGTTTTTTGTCATCCGCCGACTAGATAGAACTGCTAGAAGAAGGTAAAGAATAAAATGAGAGAGGAGAACAAGTGCCTTAGGGACAAGCATGTAGGAGGGTGCCCCCAAGTCACCAACCGCAATGCTATGTCCTTAAGACACAACACACAACAATGAAGATAGAGGAGAAGCAATATAGAAGAAGGTCACAACAGAGGCGGTTTCCCGGTATCCTTGACCTTACAAGAGAATCAAGGGTCATCCTAGGAGGCCTAAACAACACATAACACATCATGGGGAGAACACAACATGAGAGGGGAGTTCACATAAATGATCAAATAATGCCACAACATAGGTGACCACTAAGGTTAGAAATACTTACATGTAAGTAAAACCAATCTAGAATTTGGAACTTGCGAGCATCTTAGAGAGATGCTCCATCAAGTTTTGTGTAAAATTTGAGTGGTTCACCTTAGATTGTTCTTTGTTCTTAGAATATCCATGTGGCGCTTGTTTCTCATATCCTTGTATATGTGATATCTTTTGTTGCTTGTGAGGAGGAGAACCACTGTTATTTCCAACCGATGATAATCGTCTTACTCTTTTCCTATTTTTAGCTATCTTATTTTGTTAAGTTCGTCTATCATTATCTTGCACGATTTCAATCTTTTCTTTTGTCATGATCTATTGCTTTGGTTGTTCTAGTTGTTTTTCCACTACATTTTGGTTATCTCCTGATCCTTGAAGGGATAATGAAGGAAGAACCTCGGCATAAATACCATTTCTCCATGGACAAGGTTGGTTATCCAACTTTTCCTTATCCACTTCTATCATACCCATAATTTCATCATAATCCATATAGCCATCTTCTATTTCTACTATTTTTTGTTCCATCATGTTGTTATCAATATGCTTAGGGAAAGGATTAGTAAAGATTTGTAAATTTGGATTCGGAGGAGCAACTGACTTATTTCCATTATCATTCACACCATATACTTGTATAACATTTGAATCGATGAGGTCTTGTATGTCATGTTTAAGATGCATACATCGTTTGGTATCATGTCCTTGTTGTCATGATAGTGATAAAAAGAATTAGCATCAAAATAAGGTCCTTGCATTCTACTAGGACCCAACGGTTTAATCAGAGGAAGCTTTAAGACATTATTACTCACAGCTTGATTCATGATAGAATGATAGGATTCAGATATCGGAGTGAATTTTCTTTGCTGAAACTGTACCTTTTTTAGATTAGTAATAATAGATACTTGTAAAAATTTGTTTGAATTCAGCCCATTAACCTTGATGAAACTATTATTATTCCTCTTAAAGTTATTTTGTGAAGGTCCACCCGTAGACTGACCACCAACTTGAGCCGATGATTTTTGGTTTTCATACTGACTAGACGAACGTTGATAATCACGAAGGGCGATGCATAAATGTTGAAAAGAGTTATACTTCATCAAGAGAATACTATCACAGATGTTAGGTTGTAGATTTGTAATAAACACCTTCTGAACATCCTCATCCTTCGTTAGATATTGAATTTGTGCATAGAGTGCTTGATATCGATGAATAAACTCAATTAACTTCTCTTTCAGACCTTTCTTGCAATGAACTAAATCAATCAAAGAGACTTGAGCTCCAATGTTTGCTTTAAAATGTTGTAAAAATTGATCAACTAGCTGCGAAAAAGAGTGTATTGAATTCAGAGGTAAAGAGCAAAACCATTCTAAAGTAGTATCCTTGAGAGATCGCAAGAAAATTTTTGCTAACAAGTCTTCTTCAAAGTAAAAATCACTCTACATAGTCGTGAATGCTGCCACATGAGTATTAGGATCACATTTTCTGCCATATTTTTCAAAGTGAGGGGTCTTAAACCTCTCGGGCATAGGAGTCATCAAGATTTCATAAGATAGGGGATTACGGGCATGATAGGTCGGTATATTAGGTGTGAAGAATTTGTCAAAATTTTCACCTTTTGTTGTAAAGAAGTCATGCCTTGCAAAAGTTGGTTTAGGAGGGCATCATTAGGAGATGCGGTTTGTTGTGAGGAATTGGAACCGAAGTGTGGAGGTGATTGAGGATGAGTATTGAAAAGTGGAGGCTATGAATAGTTGAGTGGTAGTTGAATATAGTGATAAGTGGAAGGTGGTTGTAAATAGTTGTATGTAAGATATGGTTGAGAGTAATTATTCACATGAAAGAAGTCACCTTAGGTGCCAAGTTTTGATAGTTAAATACCATAGCTTTATAATTTTGTGAATTAGTGTCACTAGATACTCCAATACCAGTGGTATCATTACTAGAAGTATTTGCATTAGTGCTTAAAATTGTTGATGTAAATGTAGATATTCTCGTAGTCGGTATAGGTGTTGATACTTGCGTGTGAGATGATGACGACATATTATTAATACCATTCGCACATTCAGTCACTGGCATAATATTATTGTTTACTATATGTGTTTAACCTTGAATAACATTAATACCATCTTGTCCTTATTTTATCAACTCTCTTATGTTGTGAATCACAGGTATAGCTTCTTCCACTATCCTTTCATTTTCCACAAATGCTTGAAAATCGGCTAACTCTATCAAGTTTGTTTATTTGCTCATTAGGTACATGTGTTACCACCTCAATAGTGTCATCAACATACCACCTCAATAGTGTCATCAACATCATGAAATATTTGATCCTCCATAGTGGTTGTATGAGGTATAGTGTCTTGCAAAATTTGTGTCTCTCCTTTTGTAAAGGTGTTCAGTGGATTTTCAGAGGTATGAATATGTTTTTCTTCAGGAGCACTAGATCCCATGAGTCTTCTACTTCTTAAATAGATATTTCCATTAGGAAAACAGGTTATAATACTCATACAACAGCATGAAACACTCAATGCACAAACTAATAGGACAAACCCAAGGAACAAGGTATGTTTAGGATCCAAAATGCTTGATTTTTCATTTTTTTCATAATTTTTCAATACAAATGACTAACGAAAGAGGTGTTGTGAAGAATTTCAATAGGAGCAGTGAATAATAATTCTAATAAAAACCCAATGATGTAACAATATTTTTCACAACACGCCTTTGATGTAATCCTATGTGCCCAATAAGTCAAAATCTAGTGAAAATACACTAAAAACATGCAATTTTTCACCAATTTTCAATGTAAATGCCTAATAGAAAGGGTGTTGTGAGGAATTTGAGGAGGATAAGAATATTATAACCCTTATAAAATCCAATTAGTGCATAAAAATCCTTCACAACATGCCTATGATGCAATTCTAAAGAGACGATAAGGCCAAATCTAGTGAAAATGCAAGGTTTTCAAACCCTAGACATGAAATTTTGTGAGAAAGACACTATGATGAAACACTATAGTTATAAATAATTACTAAATTAGTGTTTAAAATAGTAGTAAAATCTGAAACAATATTTTAACCACAAACCCTAGCTAATCCATAAACTAGGTTATATGAAAAATGCACAATTTCAAGCAATTTTTAACAAATTAATCATGAAAATGTTATGTAAATGAATGATGAATGATGAATTTAGGTAATTATGCCGAGAGGCGTTCTACACTCACAGCAAGGGCTAAAAGATTCAGATTCCCGTAAACAATTAAGATTCAGATTCCATGTAAATAAAATTCATAAAATGAATAAATAAATTCGTGGAAGTGAAATGGATAGAAAAATAGAAAAACTTGGGCAGTTATATAGCACGGATGGGAGCTGAAAGATATAAAAAAATAAAAAATATATATAAAAAAGAGAAGGTGAACGGAATAAAAAATAAAATAAAATAAAATGCAAACCTGATGGATGTCAGTTTCAAAGAAGCCATCACTATCCACTAAAATCAAAGAAAGAAACATTACAACAAATAGACATTCATCTCTATTTATATTGTCTCCTTCTTAAGTTTTTTTAATATCAAATTGCAGGATTTGAGGTGACCTAAAAGGGAGTGCTGAAAGAGAGTGTGGAATCGCTTTCTAGGAATTGAAGGTTAGCCTATTACAATTTTAAATTTTATTGATATTTTTACTTTAGCTTCACATATCTAAGGAACATGGATTGAATATACATAAGTTTGTTGCAGTTCCGTAAGACAAGCTTGTTGTTCCATTTAGCAATGAATATTTTATTTGGGGTTAAACGTATTGCTCAGATAGTTTATCATCGCACATCACACCAGAGACTTAAAATAGTAGATTATCCATACATCTCAACCAAAAATTCAATTTGGTGGAAGACTTCAATTTCTTTTATATATTTTCCTGTGAATAAAAAATTAAAATTAAAAAAAATCAAAATAAATCAAAATAAAGAATTAGTGATTAAAAGATATATTTGAAAATAAAGGCAATTTAAAAGGGGAAATTATTTCACACAATGGCATTGCGTGAGCTTCATAGCAGAAGCTGAGAAAATATGATTTTGATTTGTGTACAATGGGGTTGGGGGAGTTGAGTTATTGTAAAAACAATAAAGTTCTTTTTTTATGGATCTAATTAATTTTGGTAAGATTTAAAACTAAAAAAGAAACTTTACAATTTGTACTTTAGATTCACTGTAATTTAGCTAATTAAACTTGGGACATGTATTAATTTATTTAAGTTAAAAATACATTTAGTTTTATGTTTTAAATTATTGTGATGATTGTTTAATTAAATTTAAAAATTTGTCTTTTATTACAGTAAGGATTTAAAAAAGATTAAATTAAAGATTTATATAAGATTTTATTGATAATTATTAACTGGTGTTAAATTTGATTTATTAAATTTTTGCATACAATAATTTAATTTTTTTTATTTTAAATTTAAGAATATAAGTATTTAGATATGACTTATGAAAGGCTAAGATATTAGTTGTAGAAACCTTACAACCAGGGCTTAAATTTGACAGTTGTATAGCTGTATTTAGGCTTTTTTGCTGTAAAATACAATCAAAATTTTTAAAAGACTGTATCATATGAAAGGAGGAATTTTTGACAAACTATCAAAATTTATATAGGATTATGATGATTTATATATTTGATTTTTATATGATTTACTTATACTAAGGCATGTCATAGTATTTGACAGGCTCCATTGAATATATAACTGTCATAAAAAAATTACTTAACAGGCAAGGTCGACTGTCAAATTTAAGCCCTGCTTACAACTTATCCTAGGTTTAAACACAGACAATAAAATAAAACAAAAGCTATTTTGTTTTCTTTCTCTGGATGCATTTATTTTCTTTCCTTTCTTTGGATGCATGTGCATGCATATGATTTTATTTTTCTTTCTTTCTTGGATGCATTTATTTTTGTTTTCTTTCTCTGGATGCATATGCATGCCTGTGATTTTTTCACAGATGGTTTTTTTAACCTCCCTCTGCAACATGCAGTTCACATTATAATCAGATCTGAACTTGGAGAAAATAAATTTATTAGAAATTCTGAGAGAAATTAACTCACAGGCATAATAAATAATTAAAATTGCAAACCAAATAAAAGCAAACAAAGAGAAATTACCTCACAGGCATGAAGGTGGACTATGGCTTCTTAGAGAGTCTCCTCTAGATTTTTTATCATACAATAAAATAAATAAAAATTAAGAAAGTTAAATGAATAATTTTATGTGAATGAATTGTATTTGAAGTTTTAAATGATTACAAGTTTTCAAAATAAGAAAAATAATTATTGCATTATTTATTATTTGTAGCTAACTTGAGTTAGTTTTTAGTAAGAGATTGTTTTATTATTAGTTTAAAAATATGATCATGTTTTTTTAAATTTATGAAGTGCATATTAAAATTATTAGGTTAGTTTTTAAGTAGGGGATTTATTATTTGTAACTTTTATATTTTAATTATTTCAAATAAACTGAATGTTTTTTATATGCCTTTTGTCATTTGGCAAGTTTTAATATTTTTCTAAAATTAGTACTCTACCACCTTCTAAATTATAGCCCAATTTAAATTTATATGATGTTAATTTAAATTTAAAAATCAAAATCTAAGATTATCTACCACCTCCTAAATTAGAGCCTAATTTAATTTTATATGATGTTAACTTAAATTTAAAAATCAAAATCTAAGATTATTTTAATACATATATTATTTAAAAATTAAATCTTTTTTTTTAAATAGAGTTGCTCAAGCCAATATTTTAAATGAAATGCGTCATTATATAATATATCTAAAGTACACATAAAGTTTTAATCTTATAGCATAGTTATAATATATCTAAATTATTTAGTAAGATAATATACTTTTCTATTTTAAGAGCCCAATAAATCCTATGTTTTAGTTGTTCAATTTTATTGTTAGAGTGTCTTTTTTAAATTGTGGTTTCTATCGAATAAAATATATGTTTTTAAATGGTGAGTCATAATCTCTTTTTATAGGACTTCATTTAAGTCCTCATAATTAAATATATTTTTCTTAAAATTATCTAAGTTATATTTTATTTATTTTAGAAAAAAACTTCACTTATGTCTCATTATATTTTTAAAAAAAATGTTGTTTAATTTTAAAAACATGTCTAGAAAAAAAATCTAAAAGTATTATCTTTTATACACTAATTAATTAACTTAGTGAATAGAATTGAATATTCATCTAATAAAGTTTATTTACTTTCCCTTCTTTATATAGGTTACAAGAGTAGTATTAGTTGAGTGAGGAATTGTTAAAAAAATTACTTTTTCTTAAAAAATAGGGAATTGTTAAAGAATTTATTCTTTAAAAAAATTATTCTTTCTTAAAAATAGGGAACATATAAAAGAGTTTATTCCTCTCTTCTTTATATTAGGTTACAAGAGTAGTATTAGTTGAGTGAGTAATTGTTAAAAAAATTACTCTTTCTTAAAAAATAGGGAATTGTTAAAGAGTTTATTCTTAAAAAATTATTCTTTCTTAAAAATAGGTAACATATAAAAGAGTTTATTCCTCCCTAAAACATAAGAATTATTAAAAAAGATTAGTCTAAATTAAAACAGAGTTTACTCATAAGAATTATTAAAAAAGATTAGTCCAAATTGAAACAATTAGAAAAGGAACATTATAAAATTGTATCCACAATATTAAATTTTTATTTTTAAAAAAAAATTTAAATAATTGGTTGGGATTTGTTTTAATATTCTAATCTAATGTTAGTTTTATATTATTGGGTTAATAGTAGTGAACCTTAACTTAATGTCATAGAATGGATATGTAGTATTAAATATACATTGTATGTTCATCATTTTTATTTTAGTGTTAATTAATTTCATTATAGAGTTATTTTGAATTAGGACTTTAACTTATTTTACAATTATATTGTGCGTTACAAATTGATTAAATATATCTATCTTAATGGATATTTCTAACCCATTTACATTATGTTGTCAGGATCAAGGTGTTTCTACTAAAATGGTAGAGCTAAGGATGAGAGACAGTGTGGAGCAAGTTCCTTTTTCAAGAAACCTTTTGACTTCCCCCAGTGAAGAAGTGCAAGAAGAGGCACTTCAGGCCTTAGCCATTCTTGCAGACCATGCTTTTCGCTCCCACGACTTTGAAGCCATCCCTCATGATATTATTTTTGATTTGTTGCCTTTCTTCTATCGTCCTAAAGGTCCTTTTAAGCTCTTTTGGCTTTCCCTAAAAGCAATTGTATACATTGTTCATTTCAAACCTAATCACACAGTTATTGCTTTTACAATTGTGAAGCCCCTTCTTGAAATAGGGGAAGACCTTCAAGTGCTAAAGCTTAGTTGCGAGATAATTTTATATTTTTCTGAAGAAGGTGACAGTCTTGAATTTATCATTAGAAATAATATTTGTCCATGCCTCATTCAATTTCTCTTTCACAAATCTCCTCATATACTACTTTTTGTCATGGAAACTATGGCCAACATTATAGAGTATGGGAATCATAAAGAGATTGTGAATGACATAGAACTATTATGTATTGTGGCAATCATTTCAAGTGGTGACAAGAGAGATTTGAACATAATGAGGCAGCTTCATATGGAGATTTGTAGGTTCATTTCCAATATCACAACACTCACCCAAGATGACATTGAGCTTACAATAAAGATAGGGGTAATTTTTGCACTTGTGGGGCTCCTTGCAGAGGCAATAGATTGTATAAAGGAAGAAGCAATTTATGCTATTGTTAGTGGTATTATAGGTGGCAATGATGAGCAAGTGGAATACTTTGTCGATCTTGATTGTATAGATCTCCTTACTAATATGATTACAACTATCAACGAAGGCCTTACACAAACTTGCCTTAAAGGCCTAGAGAGGATGTTGAAGCTCACAAAAGAGAAAAACAAACACCCACATCTTTTCCAAACTACTAAGCTCAAGGATTTCATTAAACCACAAGAACAAAGCACTCTGTTCAATTATTTTGATCAATGGCTAGATCCAGACCACTATACTTTTGTATTTCCTCCTTCTAAGAAGCCTTGTACTCATTTGGCATAATATTTTTGGTTTTAGATTATTGAATGTTGATATTAAAATTTTACATTGGGATTTCCATGTTTGGAAGATATTATATGTTTGTCTTATGATGTCAAATGATGTCTTTAAACAGTTACTCCATACCAAATGGTTTTATATATTAATATAAATTTTGGAATTAATATTGCACCAACGAAAGCATTTGAAATGATCCAACCCTAACCCTAACCATAATTTTTACCCTAACCCTAACACTAACTCCAATGTTAGAACTAGGGTTAGGGTTAGAATTAGTGGTATATTAGATATGAAATTGGAAACCTAATGGGATTGGCAAGGGCAGCTATGGTGGGTAAAGGATAGATCTCAACAAAGCACAAAACTCTAAAAGAAAAGATATAATAATGGAATAATGATAAGTAAGAATTTACAATCCCTCAAATTTAGATATAAAAAATGATAATGCCATCAGAAATGACATATCTAAGACTCTAAAAGTGATAAATCATACAAAATGTGTATCGAGTCAGCTCATGGTGGGAAAGAAATGGACAAGAGTCAAGAAATTTATAAGTTTTAAATTAGGGTTAGGGTTCAGGTTCAAGTGAATATTAAAATTAGTGTTAGAGTTAAAAGTAGGGTTAGGGTTAGAAATAGGTTTACAGTTAAGGTTAGAATTAGGGTTAGGGTTTGATTGGGGTTTCATTTAGTGTTAGTAAATTAGAGTTATATTTAGAATCAGGTTTAGGATTAGGGTTGCAATTAGGTATATAATTAGGGTTTTAAGTATGGTTAGAATTAAAATTAAGATTAGAATTAGGGTTTGGGTAAGAATTAGAATTAGAGTCAGGTTTAGTGTTAGAATTAGGGTTATAGTTATAATTGAGGTTAGGGTTAGAGTTAGAATTAGGGTTACTGAATTAGGGTAAGCATTAGAGTTACAAAACTTTAGGGTTAGGGTTAGGGCTAGATTTAGGGTTAGAATTACAGATAAAATCATAGAATTAGGATTAAGGTAAGTGTTAGAATTAGGGTTATAGTTAGGGTTAATATAGGAAACTATAGTTAGGGTAGAATCAGAGTTAGGATTAAAATTAGGGTTAGGGTTAGGGTTAGAGTTAGGATCATGGTTGTTATTACAATTAGGGTTAGAATTAAGGTGTGTATGACATTAGAATTAAAGTTAGATTTACAATCATAGTTAGAATTAAGGTGGGTTACTATTAGAATTGCGGTAAGAATTAGGATCAAGCTTAGGGTTACAATTAAAGCTATGTTTAGGGTTATAATAAGGGTTAGGGTTAGGGTTAGAATTAGGGTTATGGTTATAATTAGATTTGGGGTTGGAATTACAATTAGAATTATAGTTAGGATAAGGGTTAGAATTATAATTAGAATTAGGCTAAGCATTAGAATTGCTATTAGGGTTTGGGTTAGGGCTAGGGTTAGGGTTACAATTCAGGTTAGTGTTAGCATTAAAATCATAGTTAGAATTACAATTAAGGTAAGGGTTAGAGTTATGGTTATTGTTAGATTTAAAATTAGGGTTATAGTTAGGGTAGAATCATGGTTATGATTAGAATTAGGGTTAGGGTTAGAGTTAGGATTAGGGTTCCTATTAGAATTAGAGTTATAATTAAGGGGGATTACTATTAGAATTATAATTGAAAAATGTTTAGACTTAGCAAATTAGAGTTAGGATTATAATTATGAACGTGTGTAGGGTTAGGGTTACTATTAGGGTAAGGGTTAGGGTTAGAATTAGGGTTAATGTTAGAATCAGGTTATTGTTATAATTAGGCTTAGAGTTGGAATTGAGGTTAGGGTTAGAGCTAGAATTGGGGTTACTAAATTAGGGTAAGTATTAGAGTTACAGTTAGGGTTAGGGTTAGGGCTAGAATTAGGATTAGAATTTGGGTTCGAGTTAAAATAATAGTTAGAATTAGGATGAAGGTAAGGGTTAAGATTACTGTTATTGTTATATTTAAAATTAGGGTTATAGTTAGGGTAGAATCATGGATATGATTAGAGTTGTTGTTAGGGTTAGGGTTAGAGTTAGGATTAGGGTTCCTATTAGAATTAGGGTTAGAATTAAGGTGGGTTACTATTAGAATTAGGGTAAGAATTAGAGTTATGGTAAGCATTACAGTTACAGTTAGGGTTATGGTTATGGCTAGAGTTAGGGTTAAAATCATAGTTAGAATTAGGATTAAGGTAAGGGTTAGAATTATGATTATTGTTAGATTTAAAATTACAATTATAGTTATGGTAGAATCATAATTGGGGTTAGGATTATAATTACAGTTGGAATTAAGGTTCAATTTAGAATTAGGGTTACACATTATTACAATTAGGGTCTAGAATTAGGGTTTAGGTTAGGAATAGGGTTAGAACTATGATCAGAATTAGGGTTAGGGTTAAAATTAGGGTTAGTATTGGCCTAAATTTTAGGGTTAGGGTTACAGTTAGAATTAGGGTTAGGGATTGAGTAAGAATTAGTGTTAGAATTGAGGTTAGGGTTAAAATTAGGATTAGGGTTAGGGTTAGAGTTAGGGTTAGGATTATAATTAGGGTTGGGATTTGGGTTAGGGTTAGAATTAGGGTTATGACTATAATTAGTGTTAATGTTAAAATTAGAATTAGGGTCAAGGTTACAATTAGGGTTAAGTTTAGTATTAAGGTTAGAGTTAGGGTTTCAATTAGGATCAAGCTTAGGGTAAGAGTTGAGGTTAGGGTTAGAATCAGAATTAGGGTTACTAAATTAGGGTAAGCATTAGAGTTAAAATTAGGGTTAGGGTTAGTGCTTGATTTAGGGTTACAACTAGACTAGGGTTATGATTAGGGTTAGGATTGGAATTATAGATAGAATTAGGGTTAGGATTAAGGTTAGAATTATAATTAGAATTTGGGTTATAGTTTAAAAAAGGGTGACAATTAGAATGAGAATTAGGGTCAAAACTAGGGTTAGAGTTATAATAAAGGTTAGGGAACTTACAATGATATTTAGGATTATGATTAGAATTAATGTTAGGGTTAGGGTTAGGGTTAGGATTATGTTTGATTAGGGTTATAATTAGGGTTGGGGTTAGGGTTAGGGTTAGAAATAGAATTAGGGTTACTAACTTAGGGTAAGCATTAGAGTTTTAGGGTTAGGGCTAGAGTTAGAATTAGAACTCTAACCCTAATTATAATATTATATATTTTTAATTAATAAATATTATAATTATAATAATATATTATATAATAAATATAAATATTTATACAATATATTATAAATAATATATTTAATCTATATTATAATATTATATTATATAATTATAATAATTTCTTATAATTATATAATATAGTTAGAATTGGGCTTGCCGTTGTGGATGCTACTAGCATACCTATATTAAAAAAATATATCTAAAGTACGCCGAGAGATATCCTTCTCGAGGCACCTATTTTTTTAATCAATATACCTCACAAAGGTGGAATAGGTGCCTTGAGAAGGATATCTCTCGGCGTACTTTAGATATATTTTTTAAATATAGGTATGCTAGTTTAAATCAGATATGATGAAAATAACATAAATTAAATGAAATTAAATGCAAACTAATTCAAATTATTTGAAAATGTAAACTAAAATGCCAATTTTTTCAAATTTTTCCAATTTTTCAATTTATTTTTTTGTAATTTTTCAAATACAATAAGATGAAAATGAAATGAATGCAAGTATGAAGTACAACACTCAGAAAGGTGCAAAAACCCTTAAAAACATGGGTTCACCAAAATGTTTAGTGTGAAAAAGAGGGGTTTGGTAATTTCAAGGGTTTATGTGGAATCCTCCTTTCACACCAACATTCAACCGAGTAGAGAACTCTACTATAGATCTCCTATCACTTGAAATAGAGGGGAATATTGGAATTTCATGAATTTGTTCAATTAAGTTTGATTATGTTCAAAACCCTAATTTCACAAAATCGTAAGCAAACGGACAAATCACAGAAAATGATCACACACAGAGATATCAAATGATAACCAAATACATACCCAATTTTGAAGTTTGGTGTAGAGAAAAGTTAGGGACTAATGAGCGGGTGAATTTGTCCAATATACTTGTTTTTGTCAGGATCTCTGAAGAATATTTGCAACATAATTCTGTTGTCACAGAGATTTCACCGCATCAGAATCTAGAGGACTAATGAGTAGGTGCCCTAGTCCAAGCCCTAATTTTTTTCTTTGCTCTATGCTTCTGATAGTCTGTAATGCCTCTCTGCAACTCCACTCTTTCTACTTCCAAAAAAAGTGGGTTGGGGCTTGTGGTGTTTAGAGGCTTGCCTCGGTCAAGCCCTGGAAAGACATTCAAGTCTTCTGAACACCATTCTCAAATAAAGAGTGTGTATCCATGCAGGATAGAGGTAAAACCAATTGATAAATGATTGAGAACACAAATGAATGTCACCTCGATGGTGTATCTCGCATGAACATGAAGATCCTTCACATCATGATAAGATGAAGTCAAATCTGCATAACAAAACAATACTGCTCTGCAACAATGAATACTTTGAAAGATCTCAAATCATAAGGATGCCAAAAGATCATAATCATCTTCTAGTTTACAAATGAATGCCTAAACATGCTTATATATGCAACTAAACAAATTCCCACCAAGAAATTCATAATTCAAACTTGAGGTGTCGACCTAGGACCTGATAACGGTCATATAACTGACACATGAAAATAGGTCCTGGCCCAAAATAGGGTAGGACTACGGTGCGGGCACCCAAGTCCTCCCCCTATTTCTGGTAGGAGTCATCATAAGTACATCCCCTAGGTCCCATTTGCCATAAAACTCATGGGTTTCTTCACCGGAAGTCATCATTAACATGCAAGATGATCTAAATGCATTCTAAAGGACCCGAGAGCTAAACATAGGACGGAAAATGCCCTAGGGAGACATTTTTTGACATAACAGGTTGCTTAGTTAGGAATCTAATGTATATATATTGTGACATATGGTTAAAAGTGATCTATCAATGTACATAAAATTAGGTGATGCTTGGATGAATTCTATGGAAACTATGAACTCATCTATCATTTGCCAAAAAACTTAGTTGACACTCATATTTTAACCCTTTCTCTCTCCAACAATTGTAATGCTATCTTGCATTTAGAAAATTTATTATCTCTCTTCTAACAGAAAAGTGAATTGCAATATCTGTATTAAAGAAACAAGACAACAAATTGAATATTAGAGATCTAAAATAATAGTGAATCCCCTTTTAATCCATCAAGCCATGGAACCTTTGTAGCTTTTTTCCTCTTCCATTCACCATATTAATTTTTCTATTTCCCCCAGTAGAGAGCCATTAGGATCCCATTCCCTCTCCATAGCCAAACCCCCAATTTGTAATCTCTCTCCATTTCCCTCATAGGTGAACCTAAACCATTCATATCCCTTTTCTCACTTGCAAATCATTTTTTAACCATTTTCATATCCTTTTGTCTCCATAACATCCTCACACATGACTTTTTATTGTTTTCCCCTTAGGGTTTTTATGTTGTGATACCATTTTCTACACACCCCACCCTCACTTTAACACTAAGTTTGCACACACTCCCAATATTTCCAATAATATTTTGTAGATGTTAAAATACACCTAACATGTGACTGACTGAATCAATCTCCTAAACAACACACTCTTTCCCCCTTGTCCCCAATACTTAGGTCAAATTATGTCACTATTGGGATTCAACATCAATATTATGTAAGTGGGGAAACGACCAAGAGTTAGATTTGAATGACCCTTGAAAGTAATGGAATTATCAAAGTGAAAGACTCATCTACTTAAGAGAGGCAACAATGTCCAATTTAGAAAGTTGTTACAATGCCCAAACTTTCACCAGACCTACATTCTAACTTCTTGAGTCCATTCTCAACTTCAAATTCATTAGTTTCAAGTGCATATGTATATTTTTTATATTTTATTTCTATAGTTTTGTGTTTATGCTTTTCCATTTCCCAATTCTTATATTTGTTTGTTGGATCATACATGAAATCCATTTTGCAAGCTTGCAAAAATTGTTGGTTGCAAGTCTATAAAGTGGTAAACCAAATGGACAACCCACCAATTTCTATTTATCAAACACTGGCCTCAAAGGTACATTTAAATCAATTGAAATGGTCAAAATTCCACATCAAAAGTAAATACCCTTTTAAATCCCTACCACTCTGTGACCAAACAAAACCATGTGCAATTGACCCCTCCAAGGAAGAGTTGTAAAAAGAAACTCATACTCTTCACCTTGACTCTATTCACTGGCCACACCTCTTGTTGACCACATCCACACCTTGGCCTCTCTTCATGATTTTTTGACAAACAAAACACTACACCTACTCTAAAAAACACAAACTAAACTAAGTTAATTTTGTCAAAGAAAGTAACATCCATTAGGGCAAAAAAGAGATAAAAGTTGCCTCATGGCTAATATTTCAGCCTACCATTTTGCACAAGCTATTGGTTTTGGATCTTAAGTAATGGCTTGCTCTAATACCAAATGATATAATTTGGTCACATGATGAGGGTGGATTCCACCCAAAACATACAACAATAATTTATCAATTTCAAATAGACATGAACAAGATCTCAAGAAAGATTAGTTAAGCAAACTGCAAACCATTTCATAATTTCTTCATTAAACTTACCTGTAAAAGGCTACAAACTGAAATACAATTCCTAGAGTCATATGCCCTCTTATTACAGCAATATAGGTTGTCTTACAATATAAATATCTAACTTACAGATCCTTCTAGAGCTATCTTCTGATATCTACCTGACCTCCTTATTCGCATGAACGGGACTTGCCAATAACTCCCCTTCCTACAACTGCCTCCAGAACTATTAAAAATAGGTTATAAATACACATCAGCACCACTTAGTGTAATTTCTCCAATAAAGGCTTTCTTTGAAATGTGTAACTACCATTTGGGCACCCAAATAAACCCAACTGTCCCTTTTTCCCACCCAAGAAAGAATTTTAAAATTGAGAAACTAGGTAGCGCAACTTCCGGGAGCCATAACTTTTGAACTGGGTGTCCAATTAACAAACTGTTCGATGCGTTTGAAATCTCGTGAAGAGATCTATCAAGATATAACCTTATTTGTTGGTTACAATAAATTTCAAGCCATTTAGGGATGTCTAAGTGCTTCAAATTTTATTCTAGAATTTTTTTCGGGAATCTTAAAAACAGAAACTTTAATATCTTGAAATCTAAACATGATCTTGGGCTGAAATTTACCAAGAATATTTAGCTGACTATTCTAAAGCTTTGGGAAAAATTTTAGGCCCAAATGCTTCTCTAATATATGGTTACTAAAAATAGTAAGTCCTGGTATTCTTAGCCTTTTTGGAAACTTTAGAGGTTCTGAATCATTATTCAAGCAAATGGGTATCCGCAAAAACCAAAATTGAAGGAAATAGAAAAGAAAATAATTTTTTGGGTGATGTAAGATTTCTCTACACCTCTGGATGCTCCTGCATCATCACAATATGAACAAGGAAGAATACACTAATTCAAATACTCAACACACATCATAATATTATTCAATCTAATAACAGATATTTATACATTACAAAGGATTTGTTCCTCTCATATTTTGAAGGATCCAAACCCTATAATTAATCTCAAATCCACTCCTAATTTACATGACTGCTTCCTATGATAGTCAAACCACTAATAAATGCTAGCCAAATTATTTTTCAAGCTAACGAATAATAGGTTTAATGGATTTAACATATATATTAAACTAAATATATGTGGTAATTCTTAACAACCCAACTAACAAAAATACCAAACACCAAGCACAACATGCACCTACCATATAACAATGGCATATATTTTTATTTCATAAAATGCCCTATTTTGAGCTTTTGAAGATGGAAGTCTTTATATTTTGTATTTACCATGCCCATTCATGGTTTGTGGATTGCCTTTGTCAATTATTATTAGGTCAACATTTTGAACCATTCTAGTACTCCATTAACCTATAGTGTGCATGGGGATATGTGTAATGGGTGTGTGGCTAGCATAACCCTGAATTAAGTTATATAATCATTAATATAGTCTTATATAAGTATTTAGGTTGACTTGTGTGGCATCCATGGCCTCAATATGGTATATACATGAGGTAGAGGCTAGCTTATTATCATGTTGTGAATTATATTCTTGTTGAAGACTTTTGGAGGCTTGCCCCCTTTAAGTGGCTTATTATTATCAAATATTCTCAAGTATTTGCGGCATATTTCCTATTATATTATTTTCTTGTTCAAGTTATTTAATTACAAGTAGTGTCAAAGCATGATCTTGACATCCAAACGGCAAAAACAAAGCATTTTTTCAATTTAAAAGCTCAAATTGTGAACCACATCTCTTTCAATTTAGCAATTTTTTATGTAATTTAGAAGCTTGATCAAGGACATATTGAAGCTAGCACAATCTAGATTCATTTGAAGCAATTTTGAAGTTATTGTAAAATTAGGGTTTCCACCAAATTCACTCCCAAGACTGCAAATTAGTAAATTTCTGGAAGATATTTTTGAAATGTGAGATCTAAGCCCATGTAAGTTTAGTAAAAAAATTAATTAATTGGAATTGTCTTGTGTAACTTACTGCAAAATTATTTTGCCACATCGTGACAGGGGCTTCAACAAGAAGCAAAGGAAGAAAGCCAATGAATCCTAGAAAGACTCTTGACAAAGATGATACAATAGTAGAGGAGATGGATACCATAACCATTATAAATGATGCAACCACCAAATTTAAGGAGGAAATCAAGTCAAAAATGTTAAAACAGATGCAAGGGATCATTAAAGAAATAGTTTCCCTTGAGTTTATTGGGACATGAAGCTTCACGCAACAAGACTTGGGATGAAAATTTGTCTTCTAAGAGACATGAAGCTTCTTGGTTTGACTCAAATATAAAGTAACACAATCACATAAATAATTATATCACTAAATCCAAGCACTTCATGCCAAGGATGGGGAGTGCAAGTTTGATGGCAAGGTTCCAGCAAATTGGTTATGCTAAATGGGGTAGTTCTTTAATTTTCATCATGTTTCGTGTCAACAGAAGGTTACAATGGCATCATTATATTTAAAATTGGATCGATTCATTTGGTATTGTTGGTTATGTAATGAGACGAAAAGAAGGGATGTGTCATCATGTGGTATGTTTTCCAAGAGGAACTCACAACACATTCTGGCAATAGTCTCATGGATAGCTACTTCAACCAAATCACTAAATTAAGGCAAATAGGTATGATCAAGGACATATACTCAACAATTCCAAACCTTGTATTTAAGAGTGGAGCATGTCATAGAGGAAAATTTGAAGGAACTATATCTAAGGGGTCTAAAGGACTACATCAAATATGAGATACGCATGTCTAATCCACCTTTTGTTTCTCAATCAATAATTATGGCAAGGCAAGTAGAGGAAAAGGTTTTGGCTAATGGAAGGCATGAGTTAGTAAACATCAAAGATAGAAGCACTCCTGCATAGTCATTTTCTCAACCTATTAGACTGACTCCTCAACAAATTGAAGAGAAGAGAATAAATAGGTTATGCTTTAATTGTGACAAGTATAGTAAAGGACATGAGTGTGGAGAAAAGGAATTGTTCTACATTGAATTTGTCACTAAAGAAACAGATGAAGATTTGGCAAGGAATGATGATGAGGAGACAAAGAAAGGAATTGAAGAAATGCAACCCATTAATTCTTGCCATGCACTTTCAAACATTAGCACTCCACAAACCCTCAAGGTAGTGGATTTTTTAAAAAATGAAAAGTGGTAGTATTAATTGACTTAGGTAGTACTCATAACTTCATCAATAGTAAATTATATATACACTTAAACTATTTTGTCTATCTAACTCCAAACTTTCATGTCATGATTGCAGATAGTGATATAGTTAGTTTTTCTAGAAAAATCCATAGTATTAAGCTCTACATCAGAGAATATATACTAGATAGTCCTATGTTTGTCATTCCTATGGGTGGAGCTAACATTGTTTTGGGAATCCAATGGCTAACTACCTTGGGAATGATTGAGATAAATGTCCAAGAGCTTCTCATGTGTTTCCAATCAAAGGACAGAAAATTTGAACTCTGTGGGCTATGTGCAACATCAACACAATAGGTGAGTTCTCATCAAATACAAAAGATTCTAAAAAAGGGTGTGGACAGATTTGTGGCTCAATTATTTTCAATAGAGGCACAACCAACAAAGGATCTACACCAAACAATGTAACTAGTAATTGTGATCATTTTAGCTTTTATTATGAGCGTTGTGCGAGATGGTGTTTTTTTGAATGGAAATGGGCGAGATCTAGTTCAAGGGCTACTCAAGGATCACATGTCAAACATGGGTCAGTCTGATGTGGACGCTCAGGAATGTTTGTTCTTAACTAGCACTGTTGGCATGCTGGATGTGGTCACCCTGGGTGTGGACATCATTGCTAGTGTTCCTGTCCAAGAAGATGTTGTGGTTAGAATGTCTGGTCTCTCTCCTAAGACTCTTCTTGGTGTGGATGTGTTGGGAATTAAGGTGTCTCAACCTTGGTAATTCCTTGCATTATTTATGTTTGTATATATTAAATAAATGCCTGTGTTGTAAATAAATTGTAAATTCCATATTGTCATGTTGTGGGATGTTGCTTTAGTTGTAAGGATTAATTTGAATTTGCATAGCCCTCTCCTCATTAGATTAGTGTAGGAAGCATTTTCCGCACACCTAGCTTCCTTTCAGTTAGTATCAGAGCCTGGCCAGTTTTGGTCTTAGCTGTTGGGTAGGGGTTTTTTGAGCTGATCTTAAGTTAAGTAGGAGTCTGTACAGAGTATTCTGAATTCTATTATAGCAAGGAGATGGCAGGTACATCCATAAAATTTGAAGTGGAGAGATTCAATGGCACTAATTTTGAGCTGTGGAAGCTCAAGATGGAAGACATGCTTGTTGACCGAGACCTTTGGGAAAGTGTTAATGGAACTAAACTAGTTGCAATGTCACAAGATGAGTGGGATCTCAAGGATCGAAAGGCTAAGGGTCTCATAAGACTTAGTCTTGCTGATTATGTGTTGTTAAATGTCCATGAGGAGAAAACTACAACCTTGCTTTGGAAGAAGTTGGGAGATGTGTATCAAGCCAAATCCTTGGTTAAACTTTTTCTAAGAAAGAAGTTGTATTCTCTTCGAATGGAGGATGGAGGATCCATTGCTGAGCATATGAATGCTTTCAACATGCTGGTTGCACAATTGACTTCTATTGGTGTGAAGATGGAGGAGGATCGTTGTATGACCTTGCTCTGTTCTTTGTTGGACTCGTGGGATCACCTTGTCATGGCTATTGGAAGCACCACATCCACATGCAAAATGGATGAAGTGGTTTCTTCATTGTTATCTGAAGAGATGCAGAGAAAGTCTTCTGATGTAGCCAAAGAGGCTCTTTCAATTTGTGGAAGACCCAAGGAGAAAGGGAAAAAGAAGGACAAGAAAGTTGAGAAGGGTAGATCCAAATCTCCTAGAAATTCCAAGGCTATATGTTAGAACTGTGGTAAATCTAGGCATTTATGAAAGGAATGCAAAGAAGAAAAGAAAAAGAAGAAGAAGACCACAGATTCAGATTCTGATAAATCACAAGATGATGGTGATGCTTTCATTGCAGCCATGGCAACCCATGCATCTGATGATGTGTGGTTGATTGACTCTGGTGCATCATTCCACATGACCTCGCATTGAGACTGATTTACTAAGTATGAGGCGTTCGATGGTGGAAAGGTGTACTTGGGTGATGATTCTCATCTGAAGATTTTTGGTCATGGAAGAGTCTCTATCCGATTCCCTGATGGTCGAGTGAATGGGATCTCGGGGGTTATGCATATCCCAGGCTTAGCACGGAACCTACTTTCTGTAAGTAGTTTGAATGATGCAGGTGTGTAGGTTGTCTTTTCGAAAGAAGGATGCAAGATAACTAGAGGAGCTATGGTGCTTACTAAGGGTACTAGGAGAGGTACTCTATTTCATCTAGAGGTATGCATTTCACAATGCAAGAGTTCTTCTGATTCAAGGAAGAGGGCAGCAGTCACTTCATCCCCACCATCTGAATGAGTAGTTAAAAGATCTGTTGTTTCTAGTTCTGATGTTTGTAATCATGCCTTGGAAGTTAAACTTTCGCTGAAAAGATAATGTCATGGCATAAGAGATTTGGCGACATTGGTGAGAAGGGTCTGCGTACCCTGAAAAATAAAAACCTCATTGAGGGGTTAGATTATTGTAATCTTGAGTTTGACTTTTGTGAACATTGCATTTATGGGAAACAAAACCATGTTCAGTTTTATTCAAGTTCTCACAAGTCTTTTGGTGTGTTGGACCTTGTTCATTCTGATGTATTTGGTCCTGTTAATGTTCCTTCATGATCAAAATATGTATATTTTGTATCTTTCATAGATGATTATAGTAGAAGGACATGGATTTATTTTCTCAGAAGCAAATCTAAAGTCTATAGTAAGTTTAAGGAGTTTAATGCCTTTGCTAAAAATTAGACTGGTAAAAAGATTAAGTGTTTGAGAACTGACAACGGTGGTGAGTTTTGTTCTACATAATTCAATAAATATTGCAAGGAACTTGGGATTGAAAGACATAAGACAACTCCATACACCCCGCAGGAAAATAGAGTTGCATAAAGGATGAACAGGACACTGGTGGAGAAGGCTAAGAGTATGCTTAGTGGAGCTGGCCTAGAACAAAAGTTTTGGGTTGAAGCTGTTGCCACTACTTGCTATCTTGTTAATAGATCTCCTACATCAGCTCTTGTTAGAAAGACACCCATGGAGGTGTGGTCTAGTAGAAAGCCTTCAATAAAGCATCTTCATGTTTTTGGTTTTGAGGCATATGCACATGTGCCTAGGGAGAAGTGGTCAAAAATAGAGAACAACGCTGTTAAGTGTATCTTCATTGGCTATGGTGTTGGTGTGAAAGGATACAAGCTTTGGGACCCTGTGGCTGAAAAAGTGTTGTATAGCAGAAGTGTCATCTTCAGAGAGCTTACACCTTCTTCCATTATTTTACAGCCAAAAGAAAAAGAAAAGAAAGATGATGTTCAGTTTCCTACTACCCCTGAGAAGACTGAATAGAAAGACAATGTTGGACCTGATGATGAGGAGAGCTCTAGCAGCTCTGATAGCTTAGATGAAGAAGATGAACCTCAACCTCAAATCTTGAGGAGGTCTACACGGATAAGAAAGCAACCTGAAAGGTTTGGTTTTGCATTGCTTGATTCTAGTTGTATTTTTGCTTTGCTTACTAATAGTGATGAACCTAGAACTATATCAAAGGCTATGGACATGAAAGATGCAGGTTCCTAGAAGGAGGCCATGGAGGATGAAATGGCTTCTTTGGAAAAGAATCAAACTTGGGACTTGGTGCCTTTGCCTCCTAGATGGAAACCCGTTGGATGCAAATGGGTGTTCAAGAAGAAATTTGGTGCAGATGGTAGTGTTGAGAAGTATAAGGCCAGATTGGTTGCTAAGGGGTATTCACAAGTGGAGGGTATAGATTATGGTGAGATCTTCTCTCCCATTGTAAAGATGACATCTATTTGATTCATGTTGTCTCTTGCAGCAGCTTATGACTTAGAGGTAGAACAGATGAATGTGAAGATAGCTTTCCTTCATGGTGATTTGGAGGAAGAAATCTACATGTCACAGCCAGAGCATTACATGGTGAAAGGTAAAGAAAATTTGGTTTGCAAACTAAAGAAGTCTTTGTATGGTTTGAAGCAATCCCCTAGGAGATGGTACTTGAAGTTTGATGCCTTTGTATTATCAATTGGATTTGTGAGATCAAAATCGGATCACTGTGTGTATTATAAGTTTGATGGTGATTGTATTCTCATTGTTGCACTGTATATTGATGATATGTTGCTCATTGGGAAGGGTAAGAATATGATTTTTGATTTTAAATCTCAGTTGTCAGCACAATTTGAAATGAAACATTTAGGGGCAGCCAGGTACATTCTAGGAATGGAAATCAGAAGAGACAAAACCAACATAAAACTTTGGTTAAGCCAAAGTACGTATGTGAAGACTGTGTTGGAAAGGTTCAGCATGGCAGATTGTAGACCATTGTGTGTTCCCATTTCTTTGGGGACAAAGTTGTCTTTTGAGGATTGTCCAAAATCTCCTAGTGAGGTGGAGGACATGAGCAGAGTACCTTATGCTAGTGTTGTTGGGTAAGTGCAAGAAGATGGGGGGCCAAAAAGGGGTCTTAAGTGGCCACTTTTTTTCTAAAATCAGGAAATGATGGCATTGGATGAGAAATTGAGCATAGTTACACTTAAATTTTGGAGATGTAACCAAAACAATGTTTGTAGTGCTCTGAGTCTACTTTATAAACTACTATTTTTTTTTTAAATGGTATAGATTAAGGGGTTCAAAAGAGGGAGCCACAGAAATTCGTGTTGTTTCTGTCAAAAAAACATAACATAGTATGTTTTGTGGCTCCCTCAAAAGGTTAACTTTTTTTGGTATTTTTAAAATTGCTTCGGTGAGAAATTAGCTAACAGCATGTAGTTTATGCCTAATTTTTTTGATAAATTTTTTATGAATATTTGATTTTTTACTAATTTTCAAAGTGGACACATCCTAAAAAATAGAATTTTGGCCGTGCTACCACTATAAATTTTGAAAACTAATTGAAAATTATTTTTTCTTTTTTTCAATGTGTAGAATGGAGTCTAGTTTCTAAATATGTAATTTTTTTGAAATTTCAATGAATGGTTAATTTACAGTGAAAAAAAGACCAAATAGTGGTTTTTGCCCAAAACCGGACACACAAACAAAAGAAATTAAAGATGAAAGGCTTAACATTGTCAAAATGTGAAAAAAATTACATCATTAAATAGCTAAGAGAAAGCCTAACATTACCCAGGTGTTCGATTTGTTTGACCTTGAAACACATGCAAATCTGAGGGTTAGCATGAACAAAATTATGTGAAATCTTGAAGAATCTACAAAAACACGTCTGTGGATGTTGAAAAGGCACTCCAAGCATTTGGGTTGGAAATCCAAAGCAAACCCCAAGGCCAAGGCTTGGGATTCCCAAAGCACAACATAATGTGAGCGCATTATGTTGTGCTTTTTTGCTTTTTTCCATGTTTGTCGGTGTTTTCCCAGTTTGACATAACGCGAGCGCGTTATAACGTGCTTGCATTATGTCATCCTTTGAATGAGATATGTTCAAATTTCATAAGTATGTTTTATGGATGTTTATATATATTCTTGTAGGTATGTATGCATGTACATGTATGCATGCTTGTATGTATGTACATGTATGCATACTTGTATGTATACATCTTTGTATGTATTTATGTT